>CM035130.1:125346434-125593934 GCA_020205605.1 Panax ginseng | reverse complement strand
CTGCTGCTGAATCTTTTGCTAAGGTAGTAGATAGCTCACTCTTGGCCTTTATCGTCTTTCTGTCCCAACATGCAGCCTATGGCATTGTCATTAATGGACATGTACATAAATAGGGGAACACCATCCCTGGGCGGTACCAAAATAGGAGCTTTAACTAGCTGTTCTTTGATTATAAGGAAGGCTTTCTGACACTCATCAATCCATTTCATGGAGGAGTTCTTCCTTAACAGCTTGAAGATAGGCTCACAGGTTGCTATGAGTTAGGAGATGAATCAGCTAATGAAGTTGATCCTTTCCAAAAATCCCCGTATTTCCTTCTCTGTCTGAGGAATGGGCATTTCCGTGATGGCCTAGATTTTGGTGGGATTCAGCTCAAACCCTTTGTGGCTGACTAGGAAACTTAGCAACTTGCCTGATTTAACGCTAAAGGCGCACTTGGCTGGATTCAACTTTAAGTTATACTTACGCAACCTATTGAAGAGATTTCTAAGAAGGTCTATGTGGTCTTCTTCCCTTCGGGACTTGACAATAATGTCATCCACATAGATCTCTATCTCTTTGTGCATTAAATCATGAAAAAGAGCCATCCTGGCTGCTGGTAGGTAGCTCCGACATTGATGAGGCCGAATGACAACCGTCTATAGCAAAAGGTTTCCCAAGGCGTGATGAATGCGATTTTCTCACGATCCTCTTCAACAACCATGATTTGATGGTACCCCACAAAATAATCAGCGAAGGAGTACATGTTGTATTGAGCAGTATTGTCAATGAGAATGTGGATAAATGGCACATGAAAGCTATCTTTAAGGCAAGCTTTATTCAAATCCCGGTAATTTACGCAAACTCGCACCTTTCCTCCTGGTTTAGGCATGTGGACTATGTTGGATAGCCATTTAGGGTATGTGGAAACCATGATGATGCCATCTTGAAATTGTTTCATAATTTCTTCTTTGACTTTTAGACTCCACTTAGGTTTTAATCGCCTGAGCTTTTTCCTGACTTGCTTGAATCCCTCTTTGATGGGGAGGTGATGAATGACAATGTTAGTGGACAAACCCACCATGTCTTCATGAGACCATGCAAACACATCCTAGAATTGGGTTAATAGTGTAACCATGTCATTCCTTTGGTTTTGAGTGAGGTCCGTACCAATCTGGATTAGCTTAGGGTTTTCTAAGGTTCCGAGGTTAAAAGAGGAGGTTTGATTAAGATTTGGTTTGGGTTTTTCTTCGACCCATTCTTTGATCTCCTGAGGTATCTCATAGTCCTCTTATACTTCCATCAAGTCTGAGTCAAACTTTACATCAAAGTTACAGTCCTTATGGAGAATAGGCACTTCATCAGCAAGTTTAAGCACATCTAAATTTAGAGTCCTCAAACAAAAAATGCTTTCACTTAACATATGAAACTGTTCAATCATACAAAGTGTTAGCATGTAATGACAAAACAACCGCTAATACTGTACAGAAAAGTAAGCAGTTATTGCTATCTATAGGGCAGAGGGATTTTCTGCCATTTTTACCCTTGTCAGAAAATGCATGGAATATTGCTCTAATTGCCAAGGGTGAAGTTCGGATGGACAGTAGTGATGAAGGGGCTGTCATCTTCCTCTTTCTCCCAAATGATGACCATGATATCTGGACAATCATCGTCTGGGATGTCTCTATTCATGCCCTCAATAATGGACAATGATGCGTATGTTTGACAACCGCTTGGCGATGTCTTGTTTACGTCTCCGTTCCCTTTTTTCCACTTCGGGATCTGGAAGCAAGACCTCTTTTTCTTTGATCGGTATCGGTTTGGGAAATAACATAGCCATTATATGGGTAGGCACCTTTATTGGAGACCGTACAGGCTCAGGATCTATAGGTTAAGATAATCGTCGTGTGGCTAAAGCTGAAGGAATCTGTTTGTGCTTATGAGGATTCCTATGACTGGAACTAGAAGAATAGCCTAGTCCAGCTATCCTGATTTGACTGGGAACTTGAATTGGGTGCTTAATGCCCTGATGATTTGTGCCTAACCCATGTCCAGGCTGATGACCCAATGACATCATCTCTTGAGTTGTCGACATTACCTCAGCAGAAATCTTGGGTATTAGAGGTGGCACCCCAATAGGATGATAGTGAGTGTTGCTCACCTCAAGGGCATGAAAACTAACCGGTTCAACTTCTGCATTGAAGCTGATGAGTGGTATGTCACCTTGTTCAGGACATTCCGGCTCAGCATTAACAGTAACTAGGTTGTTGTTAATGATGTATTTAAGTTGCTGATAAAGGGTGGAAGGGACGGCTCCAGCCATGTGAATCCACGGTCATCCCAAGAGCAGGTTGTATCCTGTGGCTATTTTAAGCACGTGAAAGGATACGCAGAAAGTATGTGGACAAATCTCCACAGGCAGTTCAATCTCTCCGATAACATTACGTCGGGATCCATCAAAAGCTTTGATAACTGTATGGCTGCTTTTGATCCTCTTGAGATTGATATTTAGCTTCTCCAAAGTGGCATAAGGACAGATGTTTAAAGATGACCCTCAATCTATCAAAACTCCTCCCACCATATATCCGGAGGATAGAACCGTTATGTGTAACGGTTTGCAATGACCAGCCCCTTCGGGAGGTATGTCGTTATCAGTGGAAGATATCACATTGTTATTAAAAATCTGATTAACCAGATGCTGGAATTTTTCAACATCCACTAATTTCGGCAAATGGGCTTCTTCTAAAACCTTTAGCAAGACCTTCTTGTGATCTTCGAAAGAGAAAACCAAGTCCAATATGGAAATTTGTTGTGGAGCTTCTCTCAAGCTTAAAACCACCTTGGCTTCATTATGGCCCATAGTACAAAGGAACTCTTCAATCTTCTCCATGGGAACTTTCCCCTTTGATCTGATGGTAGGCTTCATCACCCGGTGGGGAAGATACAATGGATTCTCCTTCAACACTATAGAAGTTATGTGGGATGTGGATCCTTCAGTCTCTCCATAATTCCATGGCACTTTTTGCAGGCTGATAACAGGATACTGTGGTCTATATGGCAAGAGAATTGACTTTATTTCAGCTACTTTTAAAGGATTGTTAACACCTTTGAGTTAAATTTCTTGTATTATGGGTGGTCTGGCAGCCAACGCATCCTCAACGGATATAACTACTATGATTTCCTTCTGTTTTGTAGGAAATATGTCCCCACTCTCGAGTAACACAGTGTCATTATCTGCCAACTGCAGGACACTGTTGTCAATTAAGTTCTTAATAAGATGGTGGAGTGCCCAACATTCTTTAGTGCTGTGTCCACGAGAATGGGAGTTATACTGATATACTCCATTAGAATTGAACCATCTTGAACGGGGATTGATTGGAGGTAGCAGAGCTGTGATTCTTCCTTCATTGATCATCATCTAAAATATCTCCTCCATTGGTTGGCCCAGATAGGTAAATTCCCTCTTATTGGCAAAATTCCGACGGGCTTTGGCACTTGTTCTTTTTGCAACTTTATCCTCCAGTGTTTCACTTTTTGGAGTTAATGATGGAGTATTCATAACCAGAGGAAGGAGACTAGCATGCTCCTGGCTAACTAATTGGCGTGTGACTTGATGCTGATGGATCACCACTTCTGCCAATTGATTAACTTGCTCACACAGAGCCTTCATTTTTCGTTCCATCCTAAACTGGAACTGTACATAATCCTATTTATCAGCACCATCCTTGCTGGTTTGGGAGGATTTAACACCGTAATTGGAACTCTGTCCACTACTCCAATTAATCATATAAACCTCTTCTTCTTTGTGTTGAGGAAGAGGGTTGTCTTGCACATGAGGTTGGTCGGGTTTGGACACCACAATCTCACCGTTATCAATTAAATCCTGGATGTTATGTTTCAAGGCCCTGCAATCCTGAGTATCATGTCATGGAGCTCTAGCATGATAGGCACACTTCCGGGTAGCATTGAAACCCTTCCCGTTCGGGATGGTTGGTGGAAGAAGATGTGTAATTTTTTTCTAAGTAGTCAGAATATTGAGAATATTCTTGAGTGAGTCCCGTGCGTCAGATTTCTCCACTCTTTGGCAATGGAGGGTTTGAAGATTGTGCTTGAAAAGGGGAGTAATTTCTCCTTTGGATAGACATGTTCTAACTGCCTTTCTGGCCTTATAGTATCAAGGAAACATCCTCTTCTTTCTTTTTATGGACCCTCCTGGGGTTGTTTCCATAACTTCCAGACTGGATGTGCTCAGCAATGGCTTTCAAAGTGGCTAGGTCTTGAATCTTCCCTGACTTTAATCCTATCTCAGCCATTTCTCCGTGTTTGATCATTTCAGAAAATGGTTTGCCAATGCCAACTAAAACTCACTAATAGAAGGGAGCTTCTTGTATGTCTATGAAGGTCATCACCATTTCCGACTCAGTTATAGAAGGAATAACTTGAGCAGCAAGGCGCCTCCACCTTTGAGCATACTCTCTAAAAGACTAATTGGCTTGTATCTGAGACTGGAAACTGTACTGGCTAAGGAAAGCATGAGCTAACACTTTCCAACTATGAATGTTGGAGTTGTCTAATCTGGTATACCACGATCGGGCTTCTCCAGTCAGACTTTTCTGGAACAGCTGCATTCTGAGCTTCTCATCCTCGGTATAAGATCTAAGTTCTCCAATGAATACCTTTAAATGTGTGTAAGGATCTCCCAACCCATCATACTTTTCAAATTTAAGAGTCTTGATATTCTTTGGATAATGAACACCAGGGAATATACAAAGGTCAGCATATGAAACACTCCCGTGTGCTCCAATCCCTTCGATAGACCTAATGGTCTCTTCCATTTGAAGGACTTTCTTCCTGATATCACCGGTGTTTGGATCTTCTTTGAGATAGGTGATTTCAGAGGTTTTGTTAGTTTTATCCAACTAAGACTTAGGTATGGGAACTTCTTTGTCCGGACCCTGGGTTCTTCCCTGTGCAGAGGATTCTGTACGTATGGGTATTCGTGGACCCTAAGTAGACTGGTGTAGTTCTTTAAGCAGAATAGCAAAATCTGTAATTTGTTTGCTTAATCCATCAAACTCCCCACGAGAGACAGGAGTAGGATTAGACTGGTCAGATGAAGATATAATTGGCTGTAGGCTTGTTGCCTTTTTGGACTTTGAACGAGTAACAGGCCCAATTGTTTCCCTACAAAAAACTTATGTAGTTTAGTCTTAGGGAATGTATAAATGTAGCATGCTATATGATGTATCCGTTTGAGGAGTATTATCTTGCAAAACGGATGTTAGCTATTTGTAAGATAGCACGCCAGATTTTGATATAAAAGGGAATGTATGTACACATATTCCTTCATATTTTCCATTACATAGAGATTGACATGGAATGTAATTACAAGTAATTGAATTTACAAGTAATGGAAATGGGAAAGTATGAAGAGACTTCCCTCCGCGTTTGGTTTATCAGAGGCTGACCTATCTTAGGTTACTCTTGCGGTTTTTTGGCATGATGGTTCCTAGATCATCACAATTTACTCGACGGAAAGTTAATCCGGTCTTTCAACTGGAGCGAATCTGGGTGGTGCCTTTCCTGAGCCTCGTTGGAATTAGTCTCCCTACTAGTCCAGTAATCAAACACCGACAGGATAGCCTCCTGGTGGAGGAACCACATAACATATATTCAAATACAATGTGTCTCACCGTTATGGAAATGATGACATGTGAGAAGCACTTTAATATCACAAGTAGATATAGTGCGAAACACTAAGTGCAGTAAGTAAATGCATTCGTACACATTCATTCAAAAGTAAATGCAACATCCACACACAAGCATATAACAGTTTTGAAAAGTTTATAGTAGCGACTTAAGCCCTCTTACTGGATGTCCCCAGCGGAGTCGCCACCTGTCGATGTCGGGATTTTTATTGTCACTTTTCTGTTCTTGTCTTTTGGTGTTCTCATGTTAGGTGATATTTGTTTGAAAAAACAAGTTGTGAAAAGGTCCAACATGTATATGTCGATGATTGAACTGTAAGAGTCACCAGTTGGTATTTTTAAATGGTTGCACCAACTCAACAGAGAAAAGGTTTGCACATTGACCCAGTGATGTGACACTGCTTAACGGGTCTGTGAAACCGAGATTTGTTAGGGTCCGGGGGATTGATTATGCGGAGGGAAGGTGTTAGGCACCCCCCGACATCACCACCACTTTTCAATTAAACTGTTATATGAATATGTGTGTGTGTGTATGTGGGTCAATGTGCAATTATCTGGAAGTAGTGCTATGCCCCATTTGCACCTATATACAAAGGGTTTGAATTTTGTATAAAAGTTCAGTTTTAACAAGATATAACAGTGATGTTTTGTAAAAGAGATTTTTCAAACCCTTATGCTCAATAGTAATTGAGGCCTTTGATACTTCCATTTTATTATACGTTCTGCTTGATTGCTTTTATTTTCGAGATGTGAGGCATCTTCGGGAAAATAAGGTATATAGCAGTGCCGAACTCCTTGTGGGCATGAGAGTCATCTAAGGAAATTCAAACACCATGAATAATGTCCAAGCTGATTACAGCCGAAAATGTCCATCACGGGAACCGAATCTAGATTCAGGAGACTAAATTTGTGATCACATGATTCCTAGGCTCACATGATGCAACAGTTTGTATGAAAGATGTAAGCATTAATTATATATAAAA
Organism: Panax ginseng; assembly: GCA_020205605.1. NCBI lineage: Eukaryota > Viridiplantae > Streptophyta > Magnoliopsida > Apiales > Araliaceae > Panax > Panax ginseng. The sequence continues at coordinate 125,587,264 of CM035130.1, read as the reverse complement.
GCTATAAATATATATATACGAACGATTAACCAACACGAATCAACTCCATGGGGGATTTGAAATGTAAATATATAAAAGCTATAAATATATATATATAGAGACGATCAACCACCACGAAGTAAACTCCAGGCGGGACAAAATATAAATAAAGCAGTAAAAGCGATCAACCGCCACAAAGTAAACTTCAGGCGGGACTAAATGTAAAGAAAGAAATAAAAGGCCACAAGTAAACTCAAATAGGACATGAATGTAAATATATATATATATATATATATATATATATATATATATATATATAAAGGTAGGATCAAAGTCAGGACTCCGGACTGACCAAAATCGGACCTTTTTTTTTGCTTTTTTAAAACAACTAAAATAATAATAAAAAATTATACATGCTGGACATGTTTTGTTATATGTATCCAAATCACACCCAAAAACAACATATTATGTAAAAATTCAAGTTCCATAATTTTGTTTTGTTGTTAAAAAAAAAAAAAAAAAGGTCAGGATTTTAAACTGTCATTCTGCTCCCGAGCAGGATCCCTATATATATATATATATATATATATATATATATATATATATATATATATATATATCTTCTATATTCACACCAAATCATATATTTCACAATATATAACACATATATACAAATATCCAAATATCCAAACTCAAAACATCTCATAATAAGAATTTCATTTATTAAATTCTTATTTTAATAATTTTTGAAAATTTGGGTTGTCACACTTAATCTAACACATGTCCCACATAAGTCATAAGGTATTTATATTTATCATTTTTCTTGCTAAAATATATATATAGCGCATTACTATATGTGTACCTATACATATACACATTTTCTTTATCCTTATAGCATTTCTTCACTTGAAATTTATTTCCTTAATAAAATTTTCCACATACATAATCTCTTTCTTTCTTTTCAAAATTTCTATCATTCTCATTTAATTTCTTTACATTGCTTAAAAATTCTAATCAAATCATATAGGCTCTTTAAAATTCTAATTAATCTTCTAATTCCCATCTAGGTTTTATTCTTTAACCTTTATTTTAATCATTCAAGATCTTATAAATTTTCGGATTATCACAAAAGGTAATGTTGTAACCTCATGTTTGCCCATGCTAAAGCACATCAAGTTTTTTCAACCAACGTATACTACTGCTCATGGATGCCGAATCTCTTATTGAGGTAATAGATGGCTCTCTCTTTACCTTTATCATCTTTCTGTCTCAGCATACACCCCATGGCATTAGGATTGACTGATATGTACATGAACAGAGGACTCTTGTCTCTTGGAGGCACCAAAACAAGGGGCTTCAATTAACTGCTTCTTGATGGCGAGGAAGGACTTTTGACCGTCCTCATTGCACTTTTCGGAGGAATTTTTCCTCAACAGCTTGATGATGGGCTTAAAAGTTGCAGTGAGTTGAGAGATGAATCTACTTATGAAATTGATTCTCCCAAGGAATCCCCGTATCTCTTTTTCTATTTAGGGTACATGCATCTCAGTGATGGCTTTAATCTTAGCGGGATCCAACTCAATGCCTCTGTTGCTTACCAGAAATCCCAATAACTTGTCGGATTTAACACCAAAGGCACACTTGGCTGGATTCAACTTCAATTTGTATTTGCAAACCCGGTTGAATATCGTTTTGAGATGGTCGGCGTGGTCATCTTCCTTTTTGGACTTGACGATGATATCATCCACATAAACCTCTATCTCTTTACGCATCATGTCATGAAAGAAGGCCACTATGGCTCGTTGATACGTAGCACCAGAATTGATAAGGCTGAAAGACAATCGCCTATAGCAGAAGGTTCCCTAGGGGGTGATAAAGGTTGTTTTCTCTCTATCTTCTTTAGCAACCATGATTTGCTAGTACCCGGCGAAACAATCAACAAATGAGTACATACCGTATTGCACCTTATTATCTATCCGTATATGGATGAAAGGTACTGGGAAATCGTCTTTGAGACATGCCTTGTTCAAATTGCGGTAATCTATGCATACTCGTACCTTCCCTTCGGGCTTAACTACGGGAACTATATTGGACAACCATTCAGGATAAGTTGACACAATGATAATGCCTACTTTGAATTGCTTGACAACTTCTTCTTTGGCCTTCAAACTCCATTAAGGTTTCAGTCTCCCGAGTTTCTGTTTGACAGGCCTGAATCCCTCTTTAATGGGCAGTCAATAAATGACAATGTCAGTAGACATGCCGACCATGTCATGTGACCATGCAAACACATCCTGGAACTAAGTTAAGAGTTTAATCAATTTTGTTATTTGGTTTGGTATAAGGTCATTTCCTATTTGGATTTCTTTAGAATTTTCTGAGGTTCCAATATTAATTGTGGTGGTTTGATCGAGGTTTGGTTTGGGTTTGTCTTAGACCCATTCTTTGATTTCCTCAGGTACCTTATAGTCATCTATCTCCTCTTGATCAATCCCTATCAAGTCAAAGACCGGTTCTGCATCAAAGTCATAGCCACTGTTGAGACTTGGCAATTCATCAGCAAGGTTAAACAAATTCAAGTTTGGAGTCCTAAAAACAAAATGCTTTCACTTATTATATGAAACTGCTTGATAATATAAAGCATTAATGACAAAAGTAACTGCTAGAAATATACAACAAAAGTATGCAATATATAATACCTACACTTCAAGGAAGATAGACTTCCTGCCATTTTACCCTTTGCGACAGATGCAAGGAGTGCTGCTCTAGTTGCCCAGGGTGAGGTCTTTGTTGACAGCTGTGATGAAGGGGTGGTTGACATCCTCCTCCTCTTTGATAATAACCATAACTGAACTCACATCAGGGTTAGTACTTTTCTTTGAATGGTTCTCCTTGGCCCTATTTATGCGAGGGATCAAGATTTGATCATCTGAATAGTCATCATCTGGGATATCCTCGTTCAGACCCTCAATATGTGTTAGAAAATGCATCTTTACCCAACCAATCTTGCACTTCTTGCCAGAACCTTTCATTCCTTTCCTTATTTTTCTTAACAAAAAGCTAGATTTTATTTTCATTGTCTAGATTAACCTCAGGAATCAGTATTCCTGATACAACCACAAGGATTTTCCTTGTTGGCTTCACGAATCATGCATCCGTGAGATTTGGTAGTAAAATGGTGGATGCCTGAACCAACTGATGTTTGTGCGGGTTCTTGTGATGAGATCAATAGCCTAATCCAGCCTTTCCTGTCTGGCTAGATATTTGGATTAGATTTTTAATCCCTTGATGTTTTTTCCCTAACCCTTTGCTAGGATGGAAATCCAAAGTCATCATTTCTTTATCGACGGACATCACTTCAGAAGAAATCTTTGGCTTCAAGGGTGGTGTGACGCCCCCAAAATAGGTATACATCACCCATCCCGAGTCACCAAATACGTGGTACAGAAATCAAATACAAACTTCTTTAATACAACTGTCGTGTAAAAATACGACAAAACATAGCTGAGTTTTTAAACAAGAATATTACCTTCTAAACAATATCCACTCTCAATGAAGTCCTCATTACAATTATTATCACACTATTTCATAGAATAGTGAGGACTACTAAAGCCACTTATCCTGGACCATCACTCCATTCCCCAACTTGTTCTAGCTATATTCTCATTTCCTAAAGAGAACAATGAAAGAAAAGGGTGAGCTCGAATAGCCCAGTAAGAAATATTATGACTAAGATAATGCAGAATAAATTATCCTTAGCCTTCAACAGTATAACAACTAATAGAATATAATAGACAACAAGTTTTAGATCAACAACTGCAGCGGAATAAACAATCCATTAGAAGAGTCAAGTAGAGCATGATATCTACTATCTTCTATGATTTAAAATGTTTTTCATCAAATTTATCGCTGAGACTCAACTTAATAAATAAACCACATCATCGAATCATCCTTGCACTACGGGCCAAGAATATTCATGTAATCACCAATAGTCATGATTATACCGAATAATCCCTGGTCATAATCATACCAACAACTGTCCATCAATGCACTACGGGCCAATGAGGACATTTACCACATCATTGTAACATTATGGGTCATGATTATACCGAATGATCCCTGGTCATAATCATACCAATCAACAGTCCATATATGCGCGTAAGCCAAATATGACTTTCATCACAATATAAGTATGAGGATGATGACAATGATATAAGCATTAATCAAACAAAATCAAGGATAAATATTAAAGACTTTAAATTTATCCAGAGTTTAAAAATATCCAAATTATCAACATGATACTGCTTTGTGGAGTAAAATTCAAGAATGATATTCATGTATCAAAAATAATTTGGACAGAAAAGAAATATATTTTTTGGATGAATAGTACCCCGTGAATAGTACCCTATGAATAATACTTCGGGAATAGTACATCGTGAATAGTACCCCGGCATGAAAAGTGCCCAAAATACCCGAGTGAATAATATTCGAGTGAATAGTAATCGGGTGAATAGTAACCTGTAAATAGTAACTTATGAATATTATTTCGGCATGAAAAGATCAATAATTATCATGAAAGCTCAGAATAATATTTTCATGAAAAGATACTGGATGAAGCACAAATATCAATGATATTCTACTAATTTCATGGAGTATAGAAGCAATACTTTAACAGAATGAGGGTATAATCAGGAATATGAGATTAAATAATATTACTCACATACTACAGAGTATGGAAGAAATATTATTCCTTATGAATACTGAACAAAAATAATATCCCTTACAATCGTTGAACGAAAATAATATTCCAACGAATATTTAACGAAGATAATATTCCTACGAATATTGAACGAAAACAATATTCATACAAATACAAAAAATAATATCTCTTCAGAATATGAAATAAATAATACCCCTTACCTCAGAAGAAGACTGGATACTGGAATAGTGAAGTACCAGACTTCCCTTCTTCTTTCTCCCTATAGCTTCTCTCTCTATAATTGCTCTTGTGAGTCTTAGTGAGTTGGTGTGAATGAAGGAAGAATGAGCTTCTATTTATAGGAAAATATAGTTTCGATAATTGCACGTTTTGTGGCTCAAAATATTACAGTATAATACCTTCATGTTTTCCTTCATTTTTAATTTAGTTCTGTAAGTATTATCAAACTTGCACCACCTCCCCTAATAGTACATCATGTGAATCAATAGTTCAATCATGTGACTCAATAGTTCTATACATGTGAAAAAATAATTACAGTATAGTACCTTCATCTATACCTCTATTTTTAATTTAGTCATGCAAGTATTATCAATTTTGCACCACCTCCCCTAATAGTACATGAATGTGAATCAATCGTACACTCATGTGAACAAATAGTTATAAGCAAGTGAATTAATAGCAATTAATTGCTAATTTATTCGATTAATTACCCGATTGGTCAGTATAACTTCCAGACATCAATTATTATCGAAATAAATGTCGATTTCCACTAACACTAATAATCCCAACACAATGGAACTATCAATTTCATCTTTAATCAACACGAAATTATTCATCATTAATATTATAACTCACAATATTTAACAACGGGTCGTTCCCGAGGAAAGAGGGGCTTTTCGATAAGGATTTCTCCTTATTGGCGCTGATTAGGTGACCAAACCTCTCCTTGATGAACTTCTAGACATTGTCGATATTGCAAAGAATAATATGAATAACTTTGTCATCTCAATTATTGATTTAATAATATAAAATATTATCTGAGATAATCTTTGTGATAATAATTGAATCAATAGTTTGAGAGATATGATCGACAATTCTTTGTAGCAATAATTGAGTATAATTGAGTGACTTCTTACGTAAGCATTAATAATCAATACAGGTAATGCTACTTATGTAACCATGCGTATTCTTTGTACTTTTACTCTAGGGTAGTTCAATAGTTTAACGGTTTAACTTTCGTAGTTATTTTTATAAAAGATAATTTTGTCATTTTCTAACTACGACAATACTTCCGTTGTGGGGTCCACCAATGATTGTGACATCGTACGAATATCCCCTGTTAAAACGAATATTCCCTGATACAACCAATATTTTATATCAACTTGCTTTGTTTGCAAAATTTTCAAATATCACCCATAACTTTAACCTTTTATCAATTTAACCATTTACTAAATAAAATAATAATTATAAGAAAATTGAATACTTTCATTTCATAAAATTCGGGGTCTTACAATCTCCCCTCCTTATGAAATTTTGCCCTCGAAATTTATGTACGTACCTGATATGTCGAAGAGATGAGGATACCTTGACTTCATTTCAGATTTTAACTCTTGAGGTATAACCTTTGAGTGTAGAATATGATCCTTCTTATCCAAGATTTTAACACGTATCTCCTCATACGTTAAATCTTCGGCTATCTCGTCTAGTTTTAATTCAATAATGTGGTTCGGATCATCCACATATTTACGTAACATCGATACATGAAAAATGTTATGAACACGCAACATACTTGGCGGTAAGGCGAGTCTATAGGCTATAGTTCCTACTCGATCGAGGATTAAAAATGGGCCTATAAAATCGCGGGTTGAGATAACGCCTTCTTGAACCTTCTTCTTCACATTCATCAGCTTCGGGTGTATAGCTTGAGCGGCTTTAACTTTATCGATTAAAGTTGATTCTACTCGTATATTTGATATCACCACGTGGGCCCCTAGAGTCTTTAACTCTATCTTCATCATTTTAAGTTATATGAAATTGTTTTTTGTGTTAACAACATCGCACTCGTAAACACATACGATCTTCTACTCAACGCATACGATCTTCTACTCAACGCATCAGCTACCACGTTCGCTCTTCCACAATGATATTGAATGGTATGGTTGTAATCTTCAACAGCTCGAGCCAACGTCTTTGGCGCATTATACGTTCGTTTTGGTTGAAGAAATATTTAGGGGTTTTAGAAATGGGTTTTGTACTGGGGTCAATACAAAATTCGATTTCACGCTCTAGGGGTAGGCTAGGAAGTCTTTAGGAATACGTCAGGAAATTTATTAACAATAAAAATATCATTCAAAACTGTGACTCTCATCCCAAGACTTGGATAACACGTCACATTGATACCTATCAACTTGCCACCATTATTCACGGCTTCCCCTACAGAAAGTATGGCTTCTGTGCATTCTTCCACACAAGGAAGTCAACAATGAAAGGATTGGGGCTTTTTACTTATGGCTTGATATGACAGTGATTAACTTTAGTGGTTTGGTTGTTTGAATTCACATAACAGGTTGGTTAGGAATATGAAAGCTAACAACCTTATGAAAAACATGATGAGTAGTTAACCAATCGATTCCTAAAATCACATCAAATGCAAGTATTTTCAAAGAGATAAGATCGACAGGTAATGTGAAAGTGTCGATTTGAGTCAAACAAAATTTATAAACAGTGGAGGTAACGAAGGTTTCTCATAATGAAGTTTTAATAGATAAGTCAAAGTCTAATTTCTTAGGGGTTAAGTTCAAACATTGAGCGCAAGTAGGAGAAATAAAAGAATGGGTAGAACCGATATCTAATAAGGCATAGACTTCGCAACAATTTATAATTAACTAACCTGTGCTAACTTCGTTCGGGTTACTCGCTTTTGAGAAGTCACGAAAAACGCTCTTCTGAAACCACTGAGCTTTGTTTTGTTCAGTATCCGCTTTTAGTGCCATCGTGTCGACTTGACTTGATTTTTGCTCTGAGGACAAAATCGAGCTATGTGACCATCTTTTACACAACTAAAACATACCTCGGAAGGCGGTGAAGCAGTTTGGACTTATGTGTCCCTCCTCTCCACATCTGTAGCATCTAATTGGTGGTCGTTCTCCTCCCCTAGAATTTGTTCTTTGGTGTTGGTGTTTCTTTTAATGCGTCTTCCCATCATTGTTAAATCTTTCTTCTTGAATTTTCCACTTCTATTATCTTGGCCATGATTACCATAGAAGTGGTTACCATTCTTGGCATGATAATTTCCCCACGATGGTTATCATTGTTCGATGGCGTTGCCTTGCCAAATACAATTATTATCGTGTTGTTGCTCGTTATCTTTTGGTTGCGCTAACTCATTATCGCGCTCCAATAACTGAGCCCTATTCACAACATCTGAATATAAACAAAGTTTGTGAGAAATGAGGTATTAACATATTTAGGGTTTCAAACCTCTTAGAAACATTCGCGTCATTCACTCCTCATTATCGACCAAATGGGACGCAAACCGGGATAACTCCGCAAATTTAGCCTCGTATTATGACACGATCATATTGTTTTGCTCCAACTTGATAAACTCCACCTCCTTCATGTGACGAATACTTTCAGAAAAGTACTTGTCGTTGAATAGTTCTTGAAACTTCTCCCAAGACATCTTGAGTGCGTCAGGCTGGGTACGCTTTACAGATTCCCACAAATAATCTGCCTCTTCACGGAATATAAAGGTGGCAAAGGGAACCTTTTGCTCCTATGAGCATTCCAAGACATCAAATATCTTGGTGATTTGCTTTATCCACGTCTCCGCCTTAAGTGGTTCTGGCTTTCCCAAAAACTCCGGCGGTCCCAGCTCCTTGAACTGCTTAGTAGTGACCATCCGAGAGTTGCCAGTGTTTCCACCTGCATTTTGAACAGGAGTCTCTCTCGCCTGATGTTGCATGAATTACATAAAGCCTCTGAACATCCCATCGTTCATCATCTGATCGGTGTTGTTGTTTACCTAAGGATTATTGTCTTCCTGATGCACATTATCCTGGGTATTGATCGTTGGTGACTCAACGGTCTCATGTGCTTCATTGCTAATCTCAACATTTTTAGATGCCATTTTCAAACACTATCACAAAACAAGGGTTAATTGACATGCAACATATTATCCCTATATTCTGACCGACTAATTAAATAACATATAAACTTAGGTAGGTCATACTAGCGAAGGATTAACCCGTCTCTCCCCTCCTAGTTCTAGTCTTACATCTCAGCCAGAGATCATATCCCTAAGCTTTGATACCAACTGCGACGCCCCTAAAATAGGTATACATCACCCATCTTGAGTCGCCATATATATGGAACAAAAATTAAATACAAACTTCTTTAATACAACTGTCATGTAAAAATACAACAAAACATAGCTGAGTTTTTAAACAAGAATATTGCCTTCTAAACAATAACCATTCTCAATGTTGTCCTCATTATAATTATTATCACACTATTTCACAGAATAGTGAGGACTACTAAAGCCACTTATCTTGGACCATCACTCCATTCCGCAACTTGTCCCAACTATATTCTCATTTCCTGAAGAGAACAATGAAAGAAAAGGGTGAGCTTGACTAGCCCAGTAAGAAATATTATGACTAAGATAATGCAGAATAAATTATCCTTAGCCTTCAACAGTATAACAACTGATAGAATATAACAGATAACAAGTTTTAGATCAACAACTGCAGCGGAACAAACAATCCATTAGAAGAGTCAAGTAGAGCATGATATCTACTATCTTCTATGATTTAAAAGTTTTTCATCAAATTTATCTTTGAGACTCAACTTAATAAATAAACCACATCATCGAATCATCCTTGCACTCTTGGCCAAGGATATTCATATAATCACCAATAGTCATGATTATCTTAAGAACAATCCTGGTCATAATCATACCAACAATGTCTGTCTATCAATACACTCTACGGGCCAATGAGGACTTTTACCACATCATTTGTAACATTACGAGGTCATGATTATCTAGAGATGATCCTGGTCATAATCATACCAATCTTGATCCATCTATGCACGTAAGCCAAAGATGACTTTCATCACAATATAAGCATGAGGATGATGACAATGATATAAGCATTAATCAAGCGAAATCAAGGATAAATATTAAAGACTTTAAATTTATCCAGAGTTTAAAAATATCAAATTATCAACATGATACCGCTTTGTGGAGTAAAATTCAAGAATGATATTCATGTATATGAGATGAAATAATATTTCATTCTATTGGAAGAAATAAACGACATCAAAATGTATCTATCAACGACGATTCTTATTACATTAATAATATTACATCCGACATCAAAATGTTCTAAAACTTATTACATTAATTTCATTTGTTCAACATACATTCTTTGTTATCATATATATAATTTACTAGTTTATTATAAGGTAAACTAATCGGTCCTCTTCGTCTTGCCTTTAACCTTGTCGGATCCCTCGGTTCGTTCGGTCCTAGCTGCATTCATATGGTTCAAGCAAGAGTGAGCATAACAAGCTCAGCAAGTACAACAATTTCTTTTAACCAACATGCTTGAAACATAGGAATCGTATATCTTCAATAGCTGGATAGTAGTTATGAAGTACTATCGATAATTCAAAATAGCACTTCTTTTCCTTCAAAACATTTTATAATGACAATATTCAGTAAAACATCAATTCTGGCTCAAGACCATGAGCGTTTCATAATTTCTTTAAAAAGGACAACCTGAGACTAAGTCCGTAAGTCCGACATATCTTACGAGCACTTCTGGGTGATCAGCCCATAGTACTCTATGTTGATCAACACTACATTCATTAAACGTGTATACGTTTAAGTTGTGGCAACCTCACGTGCCTCTCGTTAAACGACAAAAACATTTTTAGCATACTCAGTCTTCGATTGAAAACCACACCAATATAACTTGGTAAACATTAAACATGCTTGATAGAATCATAACATAAGTCTAAGATTAAGAAAGAATTGGCTTTGACTTCCTCATACAAAACTTCATGCGAAAGGATACATGAATTACAAAGCTTGTCGGACGAAGGCTGGAACAAGGGTTAGAATATTTGCCTTTAGCGTCGCTACTTTATAACACGTACACTTTAAGTCTCTAAGTCTCTACAATGAATGATCAATATCACATAACACATTAGGTCATGAATGAACATACATAGACCCTAATATATCTTACCCTTCTTCTCAATCTAATTATAATTTAGATTTATTATTATTGGTTTCGCTTTTCATTATGTCGTTCTCATTACATTCATCTTCAATTGATTATTAACCTTTAATCATCATACATTAAGTGTTTAACAATGCCTTAACAATGTTATAATTATACCTTAGTTCATTACTAATGAGTTATCTTTCATTCTATACTTGTAAACATTCTTGTCTGTTGAAACCCTAGGACTTTGGCCGCGCCGCATACACACATAACTCTCCTCTCTTCTTGCGACGCTTGAGTTTGTAATAAAAATGACTTTGTGCCCGACTGCTTGCAAACGCCACCATTTGGCCTTGGGTTGGCGCCATGGTACAACTCTCGTGCCTTAGAAAATTCTGACTTTTGAAATTTTTTGCTAAACTCCGGATGCATAACTTCTTCGTTATAAGTCCGAATTGGCTCGTTCAAAAGCTTCTACGGTTCACAAATTACATACTCTATGCGTTCATGCAAGAATTTTATCTATTTGACTTCGCGTTTGCTCAAAATTCACCTATTAGTCCATTTTAACGAAAATGAGTAAGCGTTCGTGAACGTTCAACGCTTTCTTTCTTCGTTTCTAAGTCGAATTTGGTCATTCTCGAGTAGTCCGCAACTCTATAATGCCAAATAAGACTTGTCTCCATTGAAAACCAATGTTTCCAAGCTCAATATCAAAATTTGACTTCCATTCCGAGATTTTCATGAATTCGACGATTATCGTCCAAACTCGTAAAATTTTGCCTTAACTTCATTTCTTATGATTTGTTCTTCGCTTCAAATGGATTCAATCCATCATATTAACATCTTGACATACATACTCATTAACTTATAAACATGATAAGTTATTACTTGTTCTTTGTGAGTTTATAACTTATAAAAGTATAAACTACTTATGAAATTTCCTTTCTCATGACTTATTATAGATTAAGTCTTTTAACCACCATTCTTACTTCTTATTATCATACCATCTTATTAAAGTACACATATGAGTAGTTCATATAAACTCTTTATAAATTCATAACTTAATTAAGTTTGAATTACTTATTCATGACTTATCTGGCTTAAGTCCATTGATTAATCATTCTTATCATTCCTTAACATACATGTTCTACCACTACCCCTTCTCTAACAATTGAAGAGAAAGAAATTATGGTTTAAGTTCTTACCTATGAAGATCACTTGCTTAAATCCTTACTCTCCTTCTTGCTTCTTGAATTCTCAAAGGCTAAATTGTTCTAGCTTTTGTAGCTTATTCTCACTTATTCTCTCTAACCAATAAGCTCTCAACTTATTAGATGAAATGAACAACCAACAAAATGAAAACCAAGCTTGCTATTTATAGGAGTTGCTAGATTAGGGCATAAGGGTCATTAATCCAATCCCACCTCCTTAATCACCTCCTTACTATTCATTACCTAGACATTAAGTTAACTTGCTCCTCACATGAATTACTTGGCCACCACAACACTTAGCCATTAAGTTAACTTGGCCACCACCTTATTTGCTTGCTCATCACATAAGCACTTTACTTAGCTTTTAAGTTTGCTTGGTCATTACATAACTTATCTCTTGCTTTAGCCATTAAGTCTACCTAACTTATACTTTGCTTAACCTTAAGTCTACTTGCTCATCACACAAAGTTCTTGATCACCAATTCACCCATATGATCATGGGTTGCCCCATGGATCCTCCTAATCCATTGGATTCTTACTTTGGGTTTAAGGTTTAATTAATCCTAACTTATACATTGGGCTTCATTATTAACAATTCTTTGGGCTTTATCATTATCTTGCATTGGGCTTACACATCTCTACACTTGGGCCTTATCAATATCTCATTGGACTTTACAATTTCTTACTCAATCCTACAAGTCCATTATATTTGGCTTAAAGCCTTATAACATTATAATTTACGTATTAATCTCGTATTCTAACTCGTATACTTATTTAATATCGATATTCCATCATTCATACATACTCGTATAATACCTCGTATTATACTTGTATTCATTACCTCGCATAATACTTACGTATTATACAATCATTGCTTTAATTCATTATATCGCATTTAAATTCCTTCTCGGAACTCATTTTCCTTAATCGTTAGGTTTTAAGTCCAGCGAGCAAAAAAACTGCGTTTGCCATAACTAAAATATTATTGGATATTCCATCTCACCTCGATATTCTATCATTACGTATTTCTCGGAAGTTCAAAAATAATTCCCAAGCGTAAAATGCTGAATAGTATTTTTCGGAAAATTTCTCGAAAAGCTTTTATTTTCATCTTGGAAATTCAAACACTTTAATTCTACCACGTAGCCAAAAAATACTACGACATTCGATATATCTAGGTCATAGAAACGACCTTCAATTAGCTTACTCCCATAAATAATTAATTAAATTCATTTAATCCACATAATCAAAATAAAATTTAATTCTCAAAATCCAAATTTTTTCGGGGCGTTACACTCTTCCCCCCTTATAAGGATTCTGTCCCCAGAATCTTGCTAATAATACATCCACCATTGAGGAAAATTTTTCTTTTATTTTAATCTTGAGTTCCCACAATGCTTCTTTGACATTGAGGTTCTTTCATTTCACCTTCACTGAAGGTATTATCTTAATTCACATGACTTGTCACTTCCTATCAATACTCTGAGTTGGAAGCTAAACCTTTACTCACACATTATGCTATCTTCCTTTTATTAGTCCTTCTTTTAATACCAAATTATATGAAACTCAAATTCCTCCTTCAAAACGAGATGATATAAGATCTTCTATTTATCTTGCATTCTCTTCTTCATTTGCTTACACTCCTCGTTACCTAGTTGTACTTAATTAACTCGTTCCATTATCGTGGATTGAGTCTACGTTGTGAATAACATTTCTACCTCTTCATTCCGCAATTTAACTTCTAGCTTCGTTTTTGACATTTTTCGTCATTAACTCATCCTGAGTTGTTAACATCAATAACTTTTCCCTACCCTTCCTACTTAACGCGTCGTTTATTACTTTTACCTTCCATGTATGATATAATATATCACAGTCGTAACCTCTTAACCATTCTAATCACCTTCTCTACTTCATAGTCAACTTCTTCTGTGTGGAGATATATATCAAACTCTTAGAGTCCGTGTATATCTCACACTTCTCCCCGTATAAATACTATCTTCTGATTTTTAATTCTAAGACTACAACTGCCAATTTTAGATCATAAGTAGGGTAAACCTCCTTATAATCCCTTAACTGTCGTGATGCATACACAATGACTTTGTCATACTACATTACATGCACGCAATCTCATCATTTATGTGAAACATCGAGATACATTACAAAATTCCCCGTATCATTTGATAAAGACAATACAAATGCCTCACTTAATCTTCCTTTTAGCTCCTAAAAACTATTTTCTCACTTCTCATTCCCAACATACTTCTTAATAACAAATTTGTCTATCTCTTTAAGCTACAATTCACACGTAGTGAATTCTGTATCCAACTTCTCCCTCCGTAGTGTTTCTCACACTATCTCCAAATGTTCAGCGTGATCTTCTGACGTCTTAAATTAGACTAGAATATCACCAATGATCATTACGACACCCTCATCCAAATATTATTTGAACACCCTGTGACGCTAATGGTACTTTCAACCATAGCACCTCACAAGAGTACCTATCAATTTGCCACCGACTTGCTCGGCACCCATTACGGAAAGTCTAACTTCCGCACATTAGTTAACCCAAATGACATAACTAGAAACTTGTCATAACTATAATGAGGTCTGAATGTCATTTTAGGTTCCTCCTCATTCTTCCTTACTTTCAACTGATTATACCCCCATACGCAAATCTATCTTAGAAAAATTCTTTTATTTCTTTAATGATCAAATAAATCATCGATCCTGGGCCATGGGTATTCACTCTCAACTGCTAACTTACTCCTATTATGATAGTCGATACGTAACCATAATAACTCATCCTCTTCCTTAACATCCTCCTAACTTGTGTCATCGTTAGACAACAAGAGCGTCGTGGTATTTGATTACCGTAAAATACTACCTTGGGTTACTTTAGAAAACTGAAGATTCATACTTTTATTCTAATAATTTATTAAAGTTCTATGGTTAATCAACTCATTCATACCGAGAATTACTTCAAATTCTCTCAACTTTATCGATACTTATCTACCGATACTTGCTTACATTCCTTATTCATGAAACTTTTTCAACGAATATAATTAACGAAAGTTATTTCCCCATTCTCTACCTTAACGTATAAAGGTATTTATAATCTCTTCCGAGAATGAACTTAATCACTTAGCAAACTCTCATGCTATAAAAGAAAAGTAGCACTCCAATCAAACAGCACATAAGCATTCATTGTATTGACCGGAATGATATCTGCTACTAAATCACTGATGCAACCGCATCATGGCTAACTTACCACTACTAACACCTTTACTTTCCTCCAACCCCTTCTTTGGGCAATTTCTTGCCATGTGGTCTAACGACCCAGATACAAAGCAACCATGGTTTTTCTTAGATTTAGGACAATTGGGTAATATATGACCCTCCTGTCCATAGTTATAACAAAACGATTTCCTTTTCAGACAGACTTCTAGATGAGTCTTTCCACATGCCTTACATACCTCGATACTACGCTTAAGATTCCCCTTGTTCCCCCTCCAGTATTCTCGGAGTTAAAAACTCTTTCTTTTTGATATACTGCCACTACCACTAGCATTCTCTACCTTGGTTCCTCTTTCTCCCTTGCTCTTATCTTTTCTCTCTTTGTGGTATTGGGTTAACGCCTCACTACCACCCTCCATTATAATCGCTTTTCTCAGAATGGTCCCATAGGATGCACTCTGGAACACAGAAATTCCACTATAGAGCCAGGGTTTCAGGCCCTGCTCAAACCTACAAGCCTTCCTCTCCTCCACTGCATACTTGTAGGGAAATAATTCTCGAAGAAAACCTTCTTGAATTGTTCCCACGTTACCGCATCTATTCTAGTCCCACCCTAGTGAGCCTCCCACCAAAAGTTGGCTTCCCCTTTCATCATGTAAGTTGCAAAAGAAGTCTTTTGCGCCTCACCTACGTTTTGTAATAACAAATGCCTTCTCTATTTCTATTACCCATGTCTGGGCTTCTAATGGGTCCGTCGTTCCTTTGAACTCCGGCGGACCTACGCTTTTAAATTCTTTAAAGGTAGTCATTCTGGCTAACCTAGGTTCGGCGAGTACTCTACCCCCGGTTTAGTTAAATGCATCCGTTAATAAATTAACGAACTCTTGCATAGGGTTGTTTTGACCCCCTTGATTTTTATTACGTGATTCCGCTTCCTGATTACGTTGTCTTCTCCTTGGCAGCATTTTCTGATTAAATAAATAAAATTTCATTATTATCTATTTACTTGCTTGGTTATCCTTCCATACTAATACCTCATACCACATCAAAGCACATTAAATAAAAACTTCATTATATTAATATGCTTCTTCATAGTTTGAAACTATTTACAATTTGTTTTACATAGCCAAAAGCTATTACATTTCTATCCCGCAATTGAACTTCACAAAAGTTGGGATTTACAAAAAGACTACCCTTTTATACAAAAGAGGGTTTTACGTCACTACACAGATATTTATAACTCTAAACTTCTAATAATGCATAACAGCGTCCTCGTGTTTCTCATTCGCAATCATTTCTACAGTATCCCGACTAATAGTATGTCGAGTCTGCCCCGACTCTATAGAATAACAAGCAACTTTAAGCTTGAAATCCTTATGAGCACTCTTATGGATGTAAGACATCCGTGCTATCTTCCGGTCCTTCTTCTCCAGTTTCCTACGAAGCTCTACCACCTCGTTCATATAATCCCTAGCCTTATTTATCATGAGCACCTTCTCATCATGCTCTGACTCAAAATATGCTTCTATAGACTCCTTCGCTACATAAAGAGCACTAATCTCTTCATTCTGATTCTGCACAACTGTACTCAGTTGCACATTCCTGTCAAGCACTGCCAGATACAATGCTCTCATTGCATCTGGAGGCGATGACTCTGAGGTAGGTACCACCGTACCAACCGACATTATCTCCATTACTTCCTCCTCATTGCTCATCATATTAAGATATGATGTTATATCCATATCTCCCTCGGAGTAGTCTTCCTCGAGAAAAGTACTCCACTGCCTCCATCTCTTCTAGAATCACTAATGGTACCTCTCCTTGCCAAGATAGTATGTGCTCTATTACATTCATAGTTTCTAGCTCACTGCGTATATATATCTCTATACATCAAGCTATCGATCGACATCCTACAATAACACATATGTTGATTAGTACATAAGACACAATAGTATAAGCACAAATCACATTTAATTTATTTAGGTTACTTTCCATCTTTTAAATCTTTTTGATACCGAGTTTCCTCAATACCTTATTAACTCATTCAACTGAAGTAAAGCTTGAGTTTACTTCCTTCGGACTTTTCTTCCTTAACGAGGTTATTAGCCTAAGGTTCTTCCCCTTAAGTTTTATAACCTAATGCTTTGATACCAACCTGTGACGCCCCCAAATCCGGGTATCTTCCAACCCGACAGATGGTGCTACACGGTACTCATAACTGTACATTCATTCTATTGAAACGACATCAAAATGTGTGTATCAACGATATTCTTATTACATTAATAATATTACATCTCGTTCCCAGGTTCTAAAACCATTACATTCTTTGTTTATCATACTATGATATATACAACTTACTAGTTTATTACAAGGTAAACTAATTATTCATCTTCGTCTTGCCTTTATCCATGTCGGATCCCTCAGTTCATTCGGTCCTAGCTGTATTCATATGGTTCAAGCAAGAGTGAGCATAACAAGCTCCACAAGTACAAAAATTTCTTTTAAACAACATGCTTGAAACACAGGAATCATATATCTTCAATAACTGGACAGTAGTTATGAAGTACTATCGATAATTCAAAATAGCACTTCTTTTCCTTCAAAACATTTTACAATGACAATATTCAGTAAAACATCAATTCTGGCTCAAGACCATGAGCGTTTCATAATTTCTTTGAAAAGGACAACCCGACACTAAGTAAAGTAAGTCCGGCATATCTTATTAGCACTTACGGGTGATCATTACCCATAGTACTCTATGTTGATCAACACTACATTCATTAAAGCGTGTATACGTTTAAGTTGTGGCAACCTCACGTGACCTGTCGTTAAACGACAAAAACATTTTTAGCATACTCAGTCTTCGATTGAAAACCACACCAATATAACTTGGTAAACATTAAACATGCTTGATAGAATCATAACATAAGTCTAGCCAAAAGAATTGGCTTTGACTTCCTCATACAAAACTTTATGCAAAAGGATACATGAATTACAAAGCTTGTCCAGACTGAACTGGAACAAGGGTTAGAATACTTGCCTTTAGCGTCTGCTACTTATAACACGTACACTTTAAGTCTCTAAGTCTCTACAGTAATGACAATATCACATAACACATTAGGTCATGAATGAACATACATAGACCCTAATATATCTTACCCTTCTTCTCAATCTAATTATAATTTAGATTTATTATTATTGGTTCCGGCTTTTCATTATGTCGTTCTCATTACGTTCATCTTCAATTGATTATTAACCTTTAATCATCATACATTAAGTGTTTAACAATGCCTTAACAATGTTATAATTATACCTTAGTTCATTACTAATGAGTTATCTTTCATTCTATACTTGTAAACATTCTTGTATGTCAAAACCCTAGGATCGGCACCATATGCGCATACACATATACTCTCTCTTCTCGTGCTTTGCAGTATGAGTTTGCGATGAGACAATGACATCTTTGTCGTATTTCTTATGGCCACCATTTGGCCTTTGGGTTGGCGTTGTGCATGGCCAACTCTGCTATAGAAAATTTGATTTTTGAAATTTTTTGCGAAACTCCGGATACATAACTTCTTCGTTATAAGTCCGAATTGGCTCGTTCAAAAGCCTACGGTTCACAAATTACATACTCTATGTGTTCATGCAAGAATTTTATCTATTTGACTTCGTTTGCTCAAAATTCACCTATTAGTCCATTTTTAACGAAAAGCAGTAAGCGTTCGTGAGCGTTCAACGCTTTCGCTTTTTCTTCGTTTCTAAGTCGAATTCGGTCATTCTCGAGTCCGCAACTCTATAATGCCAAATAAGACTTGTCTCCATTGAAAACCAATGTTTCCAAGCTCAATATCAAAATTCAACTTCCATTCCGAGATTTTCACGAATTCGACGATTATCGTCCAAACTCGTAAAATTTCGCCTTTAACTTCATTTCTTATGATTTGTTCTTCGCTTCAAATGGATTCAATCCATCATATTAACATCTTGACATACATACTCATTAACTTATAAACATGATAAGTTATTACTTGTTCTTTTGTGAGTTTATAACTTATAAAAGTATAAACTACTTATGACTTCCTTTCTCATGACTTATTATAGATTAAGTCTTTTAACCACCATTCTTACTTCTTATTATCATACCATCTTATTAAAGTACACATATGAGTAGTTCATATAAACTCTTTATAAATTCATAACTTAATTAAGTTTGAATTACTTATTCATGACTTATCTGGCTTAAGTCCATTGATTAATCATTCTTATCATTCCTTAACATACATGTTCTACCACTACCCCTTCTCTCTAACAATTGAAGAGAAGAAAGAAATTATGGTTTAAGTTCTTACCTATGAAGATCACTTGCTTAAATCCTTACTCTCCTTCTTGCTTCTTGAATTCTCAAAGGCTAAATTGTTCTAGCTTTTGTAGCTTATTCTCACTTATTCTCTCTAACCAATAAGCTCTCAACTTATTAGATGAAATGAACAACCAACAAAATGAAAACCAAGCTTGCTATTTATAGGAGTTGCTAGATTAGGGCATAAGGGTCATTAATCCAATCCCACCTCCTTAATCACCTCCTTACTATTCATTACCTAGACATTAAGTTAACTTGCTCCTCACATGAATTACTTGGCTACCACAACACTTAGCCATTAAGTTAACTTGGCCACCACCTTATTTGCTTGCTCATCACATAAGCACTTTACTTAGCTTTTAAGTTTGCTTGGTCATTACATAACTTATCTCTTGCTTAGCCATTAAGTCTACCTAACTTATACTTTGCTTAACCCTTAAGTCTACTTGCTCATCACACAAAGTTCTTGATCACCAATTCACCCATATGATCATGGGTTGCCCCATGGATCCTCCTAATCCATTGGATTCTTACTTTGGGTTTAAGGTTTAATTAATCCTAACTTATACATTGGGCTTGTATTAACAATTCTTTGGGCTTTATCATTATCTTGCATTGGGCTTACACATCTCTACACTTGGGCCTTATCAATATCTCATTGGACTTTACAATTTCTTACTCAATCCTACAAGTCCATTATATTTGGCTTAAAGCCTTATAACGTATAATTTACGTATTAATCTCGTATTCTAACTCGTATACTTATTTAATATACGACATTCCATCATTCATACATGCTCGTATAATACCTCGTATTATACTTGTATTCATTACCTCGTACAATACTTACGTATTATACAATCATTGCTTTAATTCATTAAAGGCATTTAAATTCCTTCTCGAAATTCATTTTCCCTAATCGTTAGGATTTAAGTTCGCAGGCAAAAAACTGCGTTTGCTATAACTGAAATATTATTGGATATTCTATCTCACCTCGATATTCTATCATTACGTATTTCTCGAAAATTCAAAAATAATTCCGAAATAAATGAATAGAAATAGAAAATTTCTCGCTTTTTATTTTATCTTGAATCAAACACTTTAATTCTGTAGTTTTGAAAATTTCTAGAACTTCAAAGCTTTTATAATTTTAAATTCATTTTGGAAATTCAAACACTTTAATTCTACCACGAAAATAATATTCCAGCAAAATATTCCTACGAAATATTGAATGAAGATAATATTCTTACGAATATTGAGCGAAATAATAATATTCATACGAATCTGAAAAATAATATAATTAATTAAATTAAATAATACCCCACCATAATGGATCTTTGGAATAGTGAAAAATACTTCTCTTCTTCTTTCTTTAATTCTCAAAATCCAAATTTGTAAGTATAACTTCCAGGACATCAATTATTATCGAAATAAATGTCAATTTCCACTAACACTAATAATCCCAACACAATGGAATTATCAATTTCATCTTTAATCAACACAAAATTATTCATCATTAATATTATAACTCACAATATTTAACAACCAGGTTGTTCCCAAGAAAGAGGGGGCTTTTCGATAAGGATTTCTCCTTATTGGCGCGCAATTAGGTGACCAAACCTCTCTTTGACAGAACTTCTAGACATTGTCAATATTGCAAATAATAATATGAATAACTTTGTCGTCTCAATTATTGATTTAATAATATAAAATATTATACAAATGATACTGTGATAATAATTGAATCAATAATATGAGAGATATAATCGACAATTATTGTAGTAATAATTGAGTATAATGAGTGACTTCTTATGTAAGCATCAATAATCAATCTGGTATTACTCTTGTCTGACCACACGTATTACTATACTTTTACTACCGGATAGTTCAGCAGGTTTAGCAATTTTAACTTTCGTCGTCGTTATTTTTTGTAAAAGATAATTTTGTCATTTTCTAACTACGACAATACTTCCGTTGTGGGGTTCACCAATGATTGTGCCGTCATACGAATATTCCCTGTTAAAACAAATATTCCCCGACACAACCAATATTTTATATCAACTTACTTTCTTTGCAAAATTTTCAAATATCACCCATAACTTTAACCTTTTATCAATTTAACCATTTACTAAATAAAATAATAAGTATAAGAAAATTGAATACTTTCATTTCATAAAATTCGGGGTCTTACAGCTGGAGCCCCGATAAGTTGATAATGAGTGTTGCTTACTTTGAGACTTGAAAACTGGTTGGCTCAACTCCTTCGTTGAGGTTGATCAAAGGCATGTCACCTTGTACATTGACTGAGTATTCTGGTTCGGTATTAACTCTAACCAGATTGCCATTGATGATGTATTTGACTTGTTGATGAAGAGTGGATAGGATTGTTCCTGCCATATGAATCCATGGTCTTCCCAACAATAAATTATATCCTGTGGTGATTTTCAACACTTGGAAGGTTATGTAGAAGGTATGTGGACCGATCTTCACTGGAAGTTTGATTTCTTCTACAACATTTCATCGAGACCCGTCAAAGGCTCTTATGACTATGTGGCTGTTTCGGATTCGATTTGGACTGATCTTCATTCTTTCTAAGGTTTCGTAAGGATAGACGTTCAAGGAAGATCCTCTATCTATCAATACTCCTCCCATCACATACCTGGAGGATATCACTGCTATATGCAATGACTTACAATGACCAGTTCCTTCCACTGGTATGTCGTCATCAGTGAAAGATATCACATTGCTTTTGAAAATGTGACCTATCAAGTGACAAAATTTTTCTATATCTACTGCCTTTGGTAAATACGCTTCTTCCAGCACTTGTATTAAGATTTTGTGATGATCTTCATAAGACAATACCAAGTCCAGGATGGATATCTGTTGAGGTGCCTCCCTTAATCTTTGCACTACCTTGCCCCATTTTGCTGAGAAATTCTTCAATTTTATCCTCAGGCACTTTCCCCTTGGTTTTAGTAACTGACTTTATCACTCGCTGATGTAGATACAACGTGTTTTCTTTGATATCGCCGCAGTGTCATTTGATGTTGATCCCTCGTTTACCCCAAAATTCCATGGGACTCTTTTCAAGCTAATTAAAGGATATTACAGCCTAAATGGTAGCATTAATGGTTCTGGTGCAACAACTTTCATAGGTTTCTTTCCTCTTTGATCCCCTTTTCCTTGAATTTTCAGGGGTATAATAGTTGTGTCCTTTTCACAGGAAATGACTGCGACCACTTCCTTTAGACTCCATGCCAGAGGAAGAAATACATCTTCTTCATCAGGAAAGCCACTATCTTGACTAGCTTTTAATAGTTCACCACTTTCAATCAGATTCTGAATTAGATGACGAAGTCCCCAACAATCTTCTGTATCGTGCCCAGGAGTGTTGGATGGAATGATATTAACATATCTGGGAAGAATTGAATTTCTTTGAACGGGGATTGATTGGAGGTAACAATTATGTGATCTTCCTTTCATTGATCAACATAAGTAGGATCTCCTCCATCGGTTAACCCAAAGGAGTGAGCTTTCTTTTATCCGCATACTCTCGACGAGCCGGGATCTAGCTTTCCTTGCAAGTTTTTCTTCCCAAGTTTCATTCTCTTTGAATCGTTGTTGATCCCCTGTTACAATGGAGAGGAGATTTGTTTGCCCTTGACTGATTAGTTGTCGAGGGACTTGGTGCTGATGTACCATTGTTGGGTGTAATTTAATTAAGCACGACACACAAGTATACGTGATCAACAAGTAATATAATGATAAGTTGAGTATCGTTCCCACAGAGACATGATTCAATTTTAATCTAACAATTACGAGCTTTGTATTATTTCAATTTTATTAAACTAACTAATTTAAGTGATAAGAAAAATAAAAAAAACTAATAAAAAATAAACATCAACTAAAAACCACAAATTTTACTAAGATGATGGAGAATTAAGCCTACAACTTTACTTTATGCTTTACTCAGATTATCATACCTCTTTTTAATCCAATTCAACTAATTCAGGTCATTAATCAAGAACACGAAAGTAGAA
This sequence comes from Panax ginseng, assembly GCA_020205605.1. Taxonomy (NCBI): domain Eukaryota; kingdom Viridiplantae; phylum Streptophyta; class Magnoliopsida; order Apiales; family Araliaceae; genus Panax; species Panax ginseng. The sequence continues at coordinate 125,563,481 of CM035130.1, read as the reverse complement.
TTAGCCATCTCTCGATGCACTAAACCCATATCAACTTAAATCCACAGATGAAAGAATTAAGCCTAACACCCTAATTAACTAATTCACTATATCTCTATGTGAATTACAATTTAAGAAAGTTTAAATTCCAAGTTCTCTAATGATTACATGTGATGCATAAGTATATCTTTATCCTAAACATAAATCATGAATTCCATCAAAACGCAGAAATCATAAACACATGCTATTATAACTAAGTCTAAACTCATATATAATCTCTCGAATTCATACAAGTCCACATAGAATTGGTGATCAAGCAATTCATAGATTATGCACAAATCATATTAGATGAACTGAAAAATAGCTTCATTGAATTGAAATCAAAACATGATAATCCTCGTTACACTTAAAGATCCATTGTAAGATTAATAAGTTGAATTAGTTCTAACTAATGAAATAAACACTAAATAGATTAAAGAAATCAACATTCCAATTATAGAAACTGAAATTAAAGAACAAGAATAGTAATAGAACCACCCTTCTCTTCACTCCAATCTGTAATCTTCGTGTTCCTTGCTCCTTTTCTCTGTTCCTCCACAATCTTCACAAATTAGGGCTTGAAAGTTGTGGTTGATTGATTGATTGATGAATGAACGATCCAAGTTAGTAAAGTCTTTGCTTTTGTATCTAAAATCGTCATCTTTTCAGTATTGGAATTGCATTAGAACTCTTCCCTCTTGGTCGCGTACCCCCGCACCAGCGAGCTATTTATGCTTGGAAACCCCCGCCTCAGCGGGGTATTAAGTCTATAGAGAATGTGCACCTGCTTTCCGTGAGTGTTTGCTTTAATAAAAAGGGCCATACATTTGGCTATATGCTTATGTATCTCTGCTAATTTTCTTGCTTTGCATGCTGATTCCTGCCACATTACCACCATCCTTGCTTTAGCTAACACATACTAACCTTACATACAAACATATACAAAACACATAAAACCATACTAATATAAATAGATTAGCAACCATTTAAGTCCGAATAGGCATTCGATGAGTAGGTATGAAACCCACTCATCAAATTCCCCCAAACTTAAACCGTGCTTGTCCTCAAGCACAACAAAATGCAATGCAATGCAACTAACTACATGCCTACGAATCCAGCTATTAGACAGAACAACATCTATTCAAATTTGCCTCAGTGAAACTACAATAGATAAAACAGTACATCTTTCCAAGATAAATAAATAACACCACATCAATCACCAAATCTTTCCCTGTTATGACTGATATAGTGTGTGTGTGCTCAACAACCATGTTAACTGACAAAAAGTTAAATAAAACACACAATACGCCTCTTTAAAGGAGTCAAACAGCGTAAAGTCAAGAAATCCAAAAACAAGCAAGATCTGACTAAAACCAAACAGTTACCAAATTTAGAAGTTAAAATAGGATACTTTTGCTTTCTTACTCATTTATGGGGGCTTTTTGCTTTTGTAACCGTTTTCACCTTTAATTTTACTCATGGTTGTGCAATATCTAGTCCTCTTAAGCTTTTCGGTGCTACCCATTATCGAGTTTTCGACCAACAACTCCTAAACCAGATGGCTTTAGGGCGCTGGGTGAAGAGACATCCCATCGGGCTTACTTACTCAAGTAACTAAGGCCACAGAACTAGACTAGCCATGGTGTTTATTCATATTTTTTTCTTTTTATTTTCAAAAATATATCCCAAATCTTCCCCCTAACTTAGGTTTCTGTTTATACTTAACCATCACCACTTATTCATGATTTTCTTTCATTCAAACAAATATTATCCTTAAGAAATTAATTATGTGTAAATTTCAACCCAATCAGTCAACATAGTTATTTTCTGGTGTTATCCTGATTATACCAGTTTCAAATAGACAAAGATTTAGGTCATGATAAGAAAACTATATCAAAGCCTTGACAGTTAATACTATTCTTGTCTGCACAATTTTAATCTCATCATTGTCTTAAACAAACTTTAACCATCTAAAATCTGGAATCATGAAAATATGAACTAAATGCAACACAAAACAGTAAACTAACTAATATTTTTGAGATTTTCGATTTTTCATTTTTTTATAACTCAACAAAAAAAAACAAAAACTAGTATTTACAATATAGTACTATAAACAAAACATAACTAACTATAAAAACATAACTAGTATTTACACAACTAAACTATAAAAACATAACTACAATATACTACAGATGCATAAATGCAAACATGAACTAACAAAAACTAACAAATACAAACTAACTAACACATGCAAATTAACATAAGATATATTCAACATAAACAGAACTAAACATTAAACAAAACTAAAACTCCCCCAAACTTAACATAAACAATGCTCTCGTTGTTAAAATATAGCAATAAAGCACATGATCACTTCCTTGTATCGGCTAAGCTGGAGGTGGTGGCATCTCCTCAACGTCAGAATCTGATAGCGGATAGGCTTAAAGTGGTTGTGGAACTGGGAACTGGAATTGGTCAGCAGTGTTGGGATTCATTCTTGCAAACGCCTCTGCCATAGAAGCATTGAAAGCATTTTATGTGGCAAAGGCGTGATCTTATCGTGCTGCTATTCTCTTAAACTTCCTATCTTCATGTCTGTCTCTCTCATCAATATGTCTCTGCATGCTTCTAAATTGAGTGTTGAACATATATTTTGTGGACCGATGACCCCTTTCAGCCTCCTCAGCTCCCTCAGACATCTTATCAGCTTTAAATTCATTATCCTCGGAGCTATCTTCAGCCTCCTCCTCCCCAGGAGCATCAGGAAATATAAATCCTAACCCTCTAGGATGTGACTTTCCTCCAGGCTAGACTAAGTATCAAGCAATCAAATGGGAGTCTAGTAACTGAAATGGCTGCTGCATAGGCTAATCTGCTGACCATCAAACTCCTGACTATCGACACAGTCCACATATAAGGGAGGGGTGTGGCAACCCCCTAGAGAATGGCCCGCGCAAGCAGCGTCTGATAGAGAAACTAATAATGGCACCAATGTCAATATCAAAGTCCTACACAATTACATATAGTAGTAACACCTTTTCTTTAGTCACTTCACTTGTGTGTGTGGATGGAAATAGTTTTGCGCAAAGAAAGGCATACAAAATCTTTCCATACAGACTCAAATCCTTACTCAAGAAAAGGGTCCCACCTTTCTTTCCTTTCACCCATGTTGTGCCCGACTTTGATATCTCAGTAAGTATCTGATCATAATTGGGGTTGCTATCTCGAAGCTAAGCATACTGGCTGACAGTTGGGGCTCACATATTATAGAATTCATTAGTTGCCTCAGGACCAAATGGTACTTGTTTGCCACGATCAAATGCAACAAATGGTGCTTTATCATCTGCATTTGTGTAGAACTCCTTCACCGCTATTAATACGACATGGGCTGGTTGATCTATGAACGTGTCCCAACCCTGTTCATTTATTTATCACCTCATTTGCCCATCAAAAGAATGAGACCATAACCCTCTCTCTAGTGTCAATGCCTTCGGTGTAAAGTGTGACGCCCCCAAAATAGGTATACATCACCCATCGTGAGTCGCCAAATACATGGTACAGAATACAAATACAAACTTAATTATACAACCGTCGTGTAAAATACGACAAAACATAATCTAAGAGTTTTAATAAGAATGTTGTCATCTAGACAATATCCACACTCAATGGAGTCCTCATTACATTTATTGTCACACTATTTAACAGAATAGTGAGGACTACTAATACTATCATCTAGACCGCCACTCCGTTCCCCGACTAGTCCCGGCTACGTTCTCATTTCCTGAAGAGAACAGTGAAAGAAAGGGTGAGCTCAACTAGCCCAGTAAGAAATATTATGACTAAGATAATGTAGAACAAATTATCGTTAGCCTTCAACAGTGTTAAACTGATAAAATATAACAAACATGAAGTTTAACTGTAGCGGAACAAGCAATCCATTAAAAGAGTTAAGTAGAGAATAAAATCTACTATCTTTTATGATTTAAAAAGTTTTTCATCACTTTTATTGCTGAGACTCAACTTAATAAATAATCCACATCATCCCTGCACTATGGCCAAGGATATTCGTTAGTATCACGACCACAAATTATCCATGCACTACGGGCCAAGGATATTCGTGTATTCATCAATGGTTATGATCATGCCAACAACTATCCATCAATGCACTATAGGCCAATGAAGACTTTTACCATATCATTTGTAACATTACGGTCATGATTACACCAAATAATTCCTGGTCATAATCATACCAAGTCCATCTATGCACTACAGGCCACAAATGACTTTCAACAAAATATAAACATGAGGATGATGACAATGATATAAGAATTTAATAAAACAAGTTCAAGAATTAATTTATCCAGGAACTAATAACGTCCAAATTGTCAACATGATATCGCTTTGCTGTAGAGTAAAATTCAAGAATGCTCGGAAGAATATTTCCATGAAAAGATATCTTTGGATGAAGCGCAAATATCAAGGATATTCCACTAATTTCATGGAGTATAAAAGCCAAAACTTTAACCAACTGAGTATATTAAAGAATGGAATAACAAAAGAAATCACCAGGCATGCGATAGAACGCAAAGACAGGTTATTCCAACAGAATAATAAATAACGGAACCAGGTCATGCGTAAGCGTTACGGATATGATATTCCAAATGTAATAATAAATAACGGAACGAAGTCGGCAAAATTCGCTAGCCGACAGGATGTTCCAACAGAATAATAAATAACGAGAACGGAGTCATGCGTAATTTTATGCCGATAGGCTATTCCAATGAGAATAATAAAGAATGGAATAATGTAAGAATTTCACCATGTATGCGATACTTGAATAGGCGAGTTATTCCAACATAATAATAAACAATGGAATAATGAAGAAGAATTTTACCAAGTATAGGGTATCAGCGATACAAAGTTATTCCAATGAATAATAAAAATGGAATAATGTAAGTTCTCTTCATGAATCTGAAAGAAATAATACCCCCTTACCTTAGAAGCGGATATATGAAAAGAGAGGTAGCAGACTTCTCTTCTTCTTTATCTCTATAATTTTCTCTCTCTAGAGTTTCAGTAAATTCGTAAGAAATAATGAAGGAATGAGCTTCTATTTATAGGAGAATGGAAATGATACTATTTGCAAAAATCACGGTTGTAACAGTAATTATTCGGATGAAGTTCACGGTTTCAACATATCAATATTTTCTTTTCAATGTGCTGGCCAATGAGAAAAACTAACACATGCCCATTTGTAGCTTTAGCCAATTAGGAAGTATCCTAATTCACAGGTTATCAACATAATGCTTTGTTTGAAAAGTTTGGCCACTAAGTCCAAGTCTTTGAAAAAAAATAATGCATCCTACCAAAATTCACCAAGACCACCACCATTCACCCACATGCTTATATATATATATATATATATATATATATATATATATATACTTTATAACTTCCTTTCGATTATTTTGAAAAATGGATAAATGGGGGTCCAAAAATACAACAAATACTTCATAAAAAAACATCTCAATATTTTTAACAATATTTATCATCATTATTATAATTCGCAATATTTAACAACCAGGTCGTTCCCAGAAAAGAGGGGGCTTTCCAATAAGGATTTCTCCCTATTGGAGCACAATTAGGTGACCAAACCTCTCCTTGACAGAACTTCTAGACATTGTCAATATTGCAAATAATAATATGAATAACTCTATCATCTCAATTATTGATTTAATAATATAAAAAATATTGACAATAATTGAATCAAATAACGTGAGATGCTATGCAACAATTCATCAGTAGTAATAATTGAACAAAACCGAGTGACTTCTCATGTAAGCATCAATAATCAATCTGGTGTATTGCTACTATGTAACCACTGCGTATCATCTTATATTTTTAACACCGGGTGTTTCAACAGTTAACGGTAAAAATTTCACCGTTATTTTCATAAAATATTTTTGTCATTTTCTCAATCTGACAATAATTCCGTTGTAGGGTCCACGAATGATTGTGCCTTCTTACGAATATTCCCTGTTAAAACGAATATTCCCCGACCAATCGAATATTATATAACAACTTGCGTACTTTGCAAAATTTATAAATAAAACCCACAACTATAATATTATATCAAATTCATTCCATAATATTTAAAAAATGATATTTATAGAAAAATCATCTTTATTCATAAAAGTTGGGGTCTTACATAAAGTACTTATATTTGTCAGCTGCTAAAACACTGACAAATTTTCTTTTGTCAAAGCTGCGGGTTGGCGGTGATGACCCTTGGCCCCGTTGACATTTAACTGGTGTTTTTGGTGCCATTATGTGCAATGTAATTCACAACTCTCCCAAAATTTTCACTTTTACACTTCTTTAAACACTTGGCTTGCGTATGCCACATAGACAACAATGTATGCCAAATTGAAGAATAATTACCAAGTACAATGAATAATGACTGAAGATGCTTACCTTGTAGCGTTCCCAAATCTGGGTACTAATCACCACGAACCTGGTACACCAATTCTATAACTATTACGGAAGATATAAAGATAAATTATTTATACATATACCTTTACACATAATCCCCAAGGTCGATTACCTTAACTAATACACACATTCAAATCCTAAAGGACTTACAATGTTATTTGCCTTCAATACTATTATAATTTTAACTTGTACAATAATTCATTCCTGTAACTTGTCTTTGCCTTTTCCTGTGTCCGAAGTATTCATCTTAATCTAAAATATTTATCATGATATAACAAGGGTGAACAAAAAGTTTGCCCAATAAGTTTAAGTTCAAAGAAAGATATATCATGATTGAAAGAATAATAAGGTGGCTGACAAACTTTGAACAATATAATATAATTATGAAATAGCATGAATCAATTTTCATAACTGCATGACCGAGTCAATAATAATGAATGGCCAATAATGAACATGAACAAATTAACTGAACTAAATGGTAATGAAGGTGATCAGCCTTTCATACCTAGTTAACATATACAACATGCACAACGTGCGAATCAATTATCAAAGAGGTGATATAATCAACAATGATTAACCACAAACATACTTTACAATAACAACTCGAGTTTGAGTCAGAAAACTTGCCTGTACCGTCGACTACTGCTACGTAATCTATTTTAGCTTCATTTGAAAGACCTAATATTAATAATATCGATCTCCCAATTAGAATAATATCATCACATATCTTACTGTTAAATACAGTTATAATATATCCTAAACACATAAGCACATATCCCTAACAGTCACTAAAACACATAAGACCCGATATCAAGTTAAACTATTTCAGTCTGAGTTGAGTTCGAGAGTATTTCGACATCCCGTTTGCCTAATCGGATAATTATCGAGCTTATTTTCAATAAGACTCTACTTAAACGCTTTAATATTATCTTAGATAAATTAATTATTAGTCAAAACATTTTTCAATAGCTCATAATAATTTTTAAATAATTATTACCATTTATAATGATTTTTCAATTATTAATATCATTTTTAAATGATTTAAATACCACATAATTCTATTATCATTAATATTTAATAAATATCAAATATTAATGAAATCCATGTCACAATATTTAAAAGTTATTTATTATAACTCAAAGTATTTTTAATACCTTAATATCACCTTTAAATGATTTTAAAATATTTAAAACCATAATTAATTAAGCGCCATTAATATTAAAATATTAGTGTATTTAATGATAAAATATTAAAATTTATGTTTTATAACTTAGACACTTTTTAAAACCTTTAAATCATTTTTAAAACATTAAAACTATTTTTCCTTAATTTATTTAAATATAATTATTAAAAATATTTATTATCGTTAATATTAAATATTAATGAAATTCATACCAAAATATTAAAAGTTATTCAAAATAACTTAAAATATTTTATAACACTTTAATATATTTTCAAATGATTTTTAAAATATTAAAATAATTTTTAAGTAATTTATTTAATATAATTATTAAATAATTAAATATCATTAATATTTAAATAAATTAAAATATTAATGAAATATATCCCAAATTATTAAAAGTTAATTTTTATACCTTAAAATAATTTTGATAAATTAATTATGAATTTTCATAATTATTTTCCATTTTATTCTAATTTTTAAAATTAAATAATTTATTTTTAATAAAACTGTCGCTAAAGGGGCCTATTGCGACAAATATGTCGCTATAGGTGTTCTTGAGCCCTCAAGAACATTCAAAGTCAGTGTCTTAGTCGCCTAGTTTGACCACTTATAGATCTTTGATCTTGATGTTTCTGGGCATTTAGGTATACTAACTATGTAGTATTGATGTAATACTACAAGCACAAACAAAGTTAAGGTCAAACTACATCACATCTTGAAGATATACGCCTTCAAAATGACTGTCAGAGCAGTTCTTCATTTTCTGGGTTACCTAGAAAATAAGAACAGTGTCAAGGGTCCATTTTCTAGCCTTTATAACTTGGATTCTGGGCTTACTCTAGTGTTAAAGTGTAACACTTATGTAGTATGTATGTCAAGGTACAAAAGTAATACACTTTTGTAGCTTAACAACATCACAACTGAAAGATCTAGGTCATTCAAAATGGTGTTAGAAACTTGTTCTTGAAGATTCTGGGTTTTCCAGAAATCTTTCCCAGGCAGTTGGTCAACCTATATTTGACCAACAATATCTTTGATTCTGGTCATTATCTAGGTGTTCTAGTGTCATGGTTTGGTAGTCCATATGTCAGGGTATATCAATGATGCACTCTTATAGCCTAAAACCTTAACAACTGTAGATTAGAGGCTTGAAAAATCTTCTCAGACAGATTCTGGGTTTTCTGGTTTTTCCAGAACCCAGTTTCTGTGACTGGTCAACCAAGTTTGACCATGAATAACATGAGACCTAGACATGGTATGGAGTTGATTCCACTTCCAGTCTACTCTCCTCATGGCATAGAATATCAATGATACACTTAGCCATCCTAACATCTAACAGATTGAGATCTAGAGGCTCTGACATATGGATGTAAGACCTCAAATTAGGTTCTTGACTATTTTAAAAAATTCTTATTTTCTTGCACTTAGATGTTATGGATCCATGATGTAACATCGTAGATCACTAAATAATATCTTAAAACACTAATCTAAACCACAAAACACATAGTTCACATAAATCATAATGATCTAGCATGGATTAGGGTTAATAACTTTAATGCTTCAATCTTTGATTCTGCCCTCATGATCTGATCTTGGCTAGTGTATGGGATGATATGGGCTTAACTTTTCACTGATTTCCTCTCAACATTTCGAGAATTGGAGAGAGAGAAAGTGTTGGCTAGGTTATGAACTAAAGTGAGATATTTTCTTACTTTAATTCCTAATCTTTTGATTCAATGTTTGTAGTTGTTGCTAGGTGTCATCTTGTGGCCGATACAAATTGATTTGAAGCACATGGCATATCTAGATTGATAACTCACCAAGATTTGGTGAAATCTTTTACTTAAAAGTTAAGTAAAAGGGCATTTTTATAATTTTTCACCTACTAAGGGTATTTTGATCATTTCCCATATAATTCGAAGGGTAATTTGGTCATTTCACATATATCTCATAAATTTTAACCCTTAAGTCTTAATACTTAACATTAGGGTTCCTAAATTAGGGTTTAGAAATTCTTGATTAGGGTTTAGGGTTTCTAAAAATTAAATTAGGCTTTCCAAAGCTGGAATTAAGGTTTCTAACCAATCGTTAAGGTTTACTATCTAAACATTAATTCTCTTATCATAACATTAGGTTTTGTTAATGTTTTAACTTATCTGATTCATACTTAACCCTTAACCACATACCGTAGACACATATAATCACAATACGCAAAACCCTATACCTCGCTATCAAATATTCACTTCCAGTTTGTAATTTATACAAATCCTTAAAAAAAATTTGAAATCCATACCTTATTTCCCATCTAGGTTTTATTATCTAACCTTTATTTAGTCATTTAAGATTTTATAAATCCTATAAATTCTTAGGTTGGCACATTCACCCCGTCTTCTAAGAATTTCGTCCCCAAAATTACAGCCTACTATACTCTACTCCTTTCATTCACCACAACTAGGTTTTCATAATAACCTTTATTCAATCATATCAGATTCTACCCATACATAACGAGTTCATACTATTTCATACCCATCATAATATACTACGCAAAACATCACTCCAAAGTGTAAAAATTTTCAAATCATGCTGAGGGGTCATATAAATCATGAACACATTGTTTAACGGTATTTATTCCGCAAAACATAAATTTAATAAGTATGTTTACAATCACAAAGAAAGTAAAATACAGATGCTAGTACGTACTTAAATCATGTCTCGCGAATATTCTCGCTAAAATAAATTGAATTATAATTTTATCCAATTGACATAGTTCACCTCAGTCTTATCATAGGATTCCGCACCAAACAATTTGGTTCAGAAAAATTTCAAAGAATACTTTGAATTTCCAAAAATTTGTCTAGCTGAATCAAATAGCTTACTCATACCAATAATTCAATTTCAATTGAAACATGTATGGCCAAACCCCGTTGGCAATAGATTATCTTTGAAATTCTAAAAATATTTTTATGACGTCATGATACCGTACTGTATTTACAGCCCGTTTGAGGATTCCGTTAGTGTGTGACTTTGTCATAACACATCATACTATAGTGGGCTGACGATCTTTCGATCACATCCAACACTAAGTAATTCTGCATTTATGATGAATGGGTTTTATACCTACGAATCGGCTTCTAATTCAAGTTTAAACTGTGTTAACTCATCATTTTTGTGATTTGTTTTACTTGTTTAGTGTTGTTTTATGTTTGTGTGGTGGCATAACATATGGGCTTAAAAGTTGGTTTCATGGCTAAAGTGGGCAAGATAATGAGCAAGAACTGGACTTCTGCAGAAGACACCCCGTCGGGGAGGACTTTATAGAGGCAAAACCCCCGTCGGTGTGGGGGTACTTAGTCTAGAATAGAAGCAATGCCCGCCGGGGCGGGCTATTAATGAAAGGAAACCCTCGCCAGGGCGGGGGTACGGGAAAAACAAGTTTCCTATCTGAACTGTATTGTTGCAGATGTGTGAAGGATAGTGGTTGACATGGTGTGGAACTCCAGGGGGCGTCAATTTATGGTCAGAATACATGTCCTAGGCTGGTTATTAACAAGGAAAACAACAAGGCAAACAACGAACAATCAATTTAGCAATTTTGAAGACCTTCTTTGAGAAAGAGCATTGGAGGAAGGATTTGAATGTGAAATTCACGATAATTGCAGATTAAAGTAAAGGAGAAGGGTGGTTCTGGATTCATTTTTTTTCTTTAATTTAGTAATTATAATTGGGATGATGATTATTTTGATGAATTCAATTATGATGAACTAATTTACTTATTAGGCTTATGACGGATCTAATGGTTGAACGATGATTATGTAGCCTTGAATTTTAGTTTAATAATCTATCTTTCAGTTTATCTATAGTGATTTGTGCTTTAATCTATGAATTGCTTGATCACTAATTCAATGTGGATTTGTATGGATTCGAGAGATGATGTATGAATTTAGACCTAGTCGTTATAGCATGTGTTCTTGAATTCTGTGATTAAATGGAATCTGGATGAATGTTAGGGTAAAGATATGCCTAACATCGCATGTAATCAGATAGATAACTTGAATTTAAACCTTGTTTGATTGTAATTCACATAGAGATATAGTGAATTAGTTGATTAAGGTGTTTAGCTTAATTTTATCTAATTGTGGATTTAAGTTAATATGGTATTAGTGCATCGAGAGATGGCTAGTTCTACTTGAGTGTTCTTGATTAATAAACTGGGATAGTGAATTGAACTGAAATAAGGTGTAATAATCAGAGTGATACTTAAAGTGAAGTTATAAGCTTAATTCTCCAATATTTGTTTGAAGTTACAGTTTTTAAGTTTGTTGATTGCTTGGTAGTTTTAATATTTTTAGTTCTAATAGATATAATCATTGAATTTGATAGTTTAATAAAATTTGGATTAATATAAAGCTGATAATTGTTAGGATTATTATCTTACTAAATCTCTGTGGGAACGATACTCGACTTATCATTATATTACTTGTTGACCACGTGCACTTGCGTGTGAGCGTAATTAGATTTTGACCAACAAGTTTTTTGTGCCGTTGCCGGGGACTAGTATAGATTTTAATATTTTGCAATATCAGATTAATTAGTCCAGTTTTACTTAAATATTTTTTTCTTTTGTTTTGCTCATTCCTATTTAAGGTTTTTGAAGTTGATTTATGCAAACTCGGTCTAAAAACCCAGACTTGCTTCTTTTTGAGGACGATATCTAGAAACGGTTTCAAAGGCTAAGTAAGTGGATTAAAGACACAAGGGAAAACTTTGAGAACTACGATAAGGAAGAAAACATGGTAGTAGAAGACCGTAAAAGCGTTGAGGATTTTGTGACTCAAGGTGGTGGCGAGTTATAGTCGAGTATCACTAGGCGGTGATTCACGCAAACACTTTCGAGATAAAGCCGGTAGACAATACAAATGATTGTAACTTCGATGCTGGTTTGGGGACTAATAAATGACGATCCAAATGAACACTTTGTCAGCTTTTTGGAGATATGTGACACTTTCTGATATAATGGGGTGTCGGATGACGCAGTCAGACTTTGCTTATTCCCATTCACACTGCGAGACAAGGCGAAGATTTGGTTACATTCTCTACCGCCGGGATCAATAACTACATTGGAAGACCTCGCTCAAAAATTCTTAGCAAAATTTTTCCCACCGCGAAAACTACAAAAATGAGAAACGAGATTACCATATTTGAACAACAACATGGGGAATCATTGTATGAGGCATGGGAGAGGTACAAGGAATTGCTTAGGAAGTGCCCACATCACGGTTTACCTAACTGGCTGCAGTTGAATACATTCTATAATTGGTTGAGTGGGAATCTCAGGACGAGTATAGATGCAGAATCGGGTGGAGCGTTTATGGCCAAGAGTTACGAGGAGGCATATGAGTTGATAGAGACAATGGCGGCTAACAACTACCAGTGGCCCACAGCAAGAATGACATAACCTAAGGTGGCTAGGGTGTTAGAGGTAGATGGAGTGACGGCGTTAGAAACATAGATTTCAGTACTATTAAAGAAGGTGGATGTGACACCCCCAAAATAGGTCCACACGACCCATTCTGAGTCACCAGATATCATACTATAAAAATCAAATACAAACTTCATTTATACTGTTGTTGAGCGTAAATGCAGATACGATATGAGATAAGTGTGAGTTTTAATATAATATTGTCTCGTAGACAATATCCAAACTCAAATTATTACAATGCCATATAAAATACAGCAGCAAATACTTTAAGACCCCAAAGAAGAACGAGAAGATTACTATCATATTCATTCTAATGAGGTGCACTTTTGACGCTTTCAAAGTTGGGTTCTCATCACCCTATTGTTGTTCGGCAAAATCAATTATTAAGTGGCGTATAAAATCGACACACACATCTTAGGTCCTCAATACAATTATCATGTTGCATGTCATGCCGTTTTATAATGTATTGAGAATCTTTTGAACGATCTCGGACCATCACACTATTTCCTGTTATCCCCGCATTTACCAAACTACACTCTTATTACACGAAAGGAATTGTGAAGCAAAGGGTGAGCACAAATAACCGATAAAGAATATCATGACTAAAGATAATTAAATTATCAATAGCCTTCATTAATAATAAATAAGAGATTTAGAACATATGGTAGATGATAAAACTTTTCAACCATAGTTGCGGTGAACGAGCAATCCATTAGAAGAGTTAAAAAGACCATCAGGTCTATTATCTTCTCCATGTTAAAAGTCCACAAATAATGTTTTATCCCTGTAACATCAATCAACAATTCCTGTCCACAATCATATGAATAACTCATAATCATAATTGTGATTCTAAATTCCTCTTCGCACCCAGGATGAAGATAATTTTCATCACCTATCTTCACATGAAACATCAAAAATCATGGTTATACTAAATCACAATTCCTGCTCACAATTATATTAATAAATTCATCTTTGCACTACGACCAAAGATATTCATTAACAATTCATCTTTGCACTACAGGCCAAAGACATACAACTGTATTTTAGAAGAGTCAAGTAGAGCATGATATCTACTATCTTTTACGAATTAAAAGTGTATAATCAATATTTATCGCTGAGACTCAGCTTAATAAATAATCCACATCATCGAATCATCCCTGCACTACGACCAAGGATATTCATGTAATTATCAATGGTCATGATTATACCGAATAATCCATGGTTATAATCATACCAAAAACTGTCCATCAATGCACTACGGGCTAATGAGGACTTTTACCACATCATCTATAACATTACGGGTCATAATTATACCGAATTATCCCTGGTCATAATCATACCAATAAACAGTTCATCTATGCACATAAGCCAAAGATACTCATCAATCAATAGTTCTTCTTTGCACGTAAGCCAAAGATATACATGTTGTAAAACCAATAATCAATGATCCATCTTTGCATGTAAGCCAAATATATACAACTGTAAAACCAATAATCAACAGTCCATCTTTGCGCGTAAGACAAAAATGACTTTCATCATAATATAAGCATGAGGATGATGACAATGATATAAGCATTAATCAAACGAAGACAAGGATAAATATTAAAGACTTTAAATTTATCCAAATATTATCAATCACTTAATAAACTCATAATCTAATATTATTAATATTATAACAATATTTTAATCAATTCTTAAACTTATAAATAATTTATTTCAATTGTTTACACTTTACCAAATAATGCATTTAATCATTCAAAAATGCCTTACTCATAAGATTTCATCACCAATGATCAAATCCCTCATCAAAAATCTGGATATACCCTATATAGGATTCCCAAGCCATAAAATCATATTTTCCAATTTTGTTACTTCACATAACATATTTAATTCATTTACTCATAACTAGTTCATTTTCATGAAAAATACCAAATCAGTCCCAAAAATATTTCTTTTCTGGGATTTAACAGAATATAGTCCCATATTGAACGTATATTTTTCTCAAAATTTTTAAAATTCATTTACTATTTTTCATATGGCCAAAACTGCTGAATATTTAGACATTTATCATAAATTGTACTTTTGTCCAAAAATTCCAAAATTTACAGGGTATACTCCTATTATATACATGTACTCCCAATAAAAATTTTACTAATTTTGGAGTTAACCACAAGGAGTTATAAGGGTTTACTTTTAAAATAGTCTTTTCCCATAAAATCCATAACTCTTAATCTATACATTCAAAAATCACCATCTTTGGACATAATATAGAAAACTCATCAAATTATCATTTCAAATTTTTTCAGAATTTTTGAGGGTTAGAAAAATTACGAAACTGCAAATGGATTTTCACCCGCCATGCAATAATCAACGTAGACAGATCATTTCCACAATTTAATAAAGAATGAATACAAAGGATCATTCACCATGCACGTGGTAATCTACATAGACAGGTTATTCCAACAGAATAATAAAAAATGGAATAATAGAAGAATTCACCATGCATGCGATAGATCGCATGCATGTGTTATTCCAACGAATAATAAATAATGGAACGGTCATGCGTCATCCGCATGCATGAGGATATTCCAATAGAATAATCTGAGAATGGAATAATGAAGAATTCACTATGCATGCTATAAACCGCATGAGACATGTTATTCCAATGAATAATAAATAATGGAACCAGTCATGCGTCATCCGCATGCATGAGGATATTCCAACAAAATAATAAAGAATGGAATAAAGAAGAATTCACCATGCATGCGATAGACCCTTACGCATACATGTTATTCCAATGGAATAATAAATAACGGAACCAGTCACGCATCATCCACACGCATAAGATATTCCAATGTAATAATAAAGAATGGAATAATGAAGAATTTCACCATGTATGCAAGATTAAGATGATAAAAGTTATTCCAACATTATAATAAAGAATGGAATAACAAAAGAATTTCACCATGTATGCGGTACTTCGCATATACAGTTTATTCGAACAGAATAATAAGGAACGGAATAACTGTAACGCCCCAAAAATTCAAATTTTTCTAGAATTTATATTTAAAGAATTAGTTTTTAATAAAATGAATTTTTATTAATAATATTATGTGTTATGTGTTTATTAATCGTTCTAGAACCTAGAATGATTATAAGTCGGGAGGATTCTGGCTATGAGCTAGACTAAGCGATTAAGAATTTTCAAGACGAAAATGAAAATTTTTCGGGAACAAAAATATTTCTGGGAAAAAAGACGAAATATGCACTATTCACCCGACAAAACCTAAGGGTTAGGGTTTGAATAACCTAAGCCTTTCCGAGAGTTCGATATGTCGAAATGACATTCCGTCGAAAGATTTGACGATACTATATCTTGAAAAGTTAAGTAAGCCGATAAAAGTTTTTCTCGAAAAATGTGCAGAAATCAGACGAAATAAAAATGACAAAAAGTACTGTTATATACTTTTCATTCATTTAGCTACGTTAGGGTAAAACGTGAAGGAAAACGCTTAACGCCAAAAGATGTTTTTTAGTTTTTGGAGATCAAGAAGAATACGTAAAAGTTAATCGGTAAAGGAAAGGCGAAATATCCAAAAATATTTGGATTAGAGAATCATGATTTTAAAAGCGTGGGACGAAAACTTAGAAAGAGCGGAACCATGTAACTTAAAGGCTAAGTAGACTTAAGGGCTAGGTTAACTTAACACGTAAGTAATGAATAGTAAGGAGGTGTGAATAGTAAAGAGGTTAGGGGTGAAATGACTATTTTGCCCTAGCTTTGGAAAATCTATAAATAGGAAGCTTATTTCATTTAAATGTGATTTTGAAAATCCTACACTAGAGAGAGAGAGAATTCGGATGGAGAGGGAGAAGGAAGAGCATGAGCATGATTGATCGGATCAAAAATGTTCGTGAAATAGAATAGCTAGTAAATCGTCGGTTTTGTCTAGCGGAAGAAAAATAAAGAGGAAAGGTATTAAAACCTAACTTCTATGTTAGATTTTCTTTAAGTTTTATATGTTTAAAACATAACTTAATGAGAATAAGAATTATATGATGTTAGGGATGATTTCATATAGTTGAAGTTATGAGAAATAAAGAAAAGAAGAATTTGAAGTTTAGTACATAAATTTCTTAAGGAAGTATAAGATTTGTAATGAATTAGAATGATCCGAGTGGATTATATTAATAAGTAGGTGAAATAAGTAAGAAATGATAGTCTATAACATCAAATTCCAATAAAAAGTGAAATCGTAATCCAAAATATCGATTAAAATGAAGAACGAACGAAGAACACGAAGAACATGCGAAGAACACGAAGAACGTTGTTGATGGACAAATTTAAAACCATCGTAGGATATTTGTTGTTGATGGACAAGTTTAAAACCATCGCGTATAAGTTAAATGCATATTGCTTGGTTAGGAATGGTAGAAACGTTCATGAAGAACGGATTAAAACTTAGCTATAACGAAGTTATGGCAAAAATTTCATAAAAGACAAACGAGAATTATAAAGTTAGTAAATGAACCCGAACATGTAGGGTTTCATAAGAATGTAAGCGAAGATAGAAAACGTGAGTCGTGGACTCAAGAACGAACGAATTTCGAGTTCGGATGACCGAATTATGGACGAAAAAACAAAGAGCGTTAAAAACGTAAAATAAACGAAGGGTGAAGATTAAGCCAATCGAATGGCACGTTAATGGATTCAGAATGAAGTTCTGTCCAGGGGTATTGAAGTACGTAAGATAAGGAAGAGAATGGCTTTGGAATTACCTCATTCCGAGTTATAACGAATAAATTATGAAAGCGGGAAGTAAGCGTCTCAAATTGGATCAAACACTTAGAGAAATTTTCTAGGGTTAAGGCTTAGCGCCGCGACGCCAACCATGCCTTGTAAGGTGGAACTGCAGTGCCAGACCAGGGAGCCGGGTACTGCAAACTCGCCCAATGGCACGAGAGATAGAAGGGAGAGTGGCACCGCAGCGCCAGTGTAGGAAAAAGCCAGAGAAGAGCTTTTAACTGCTCAACTCTTGGAGGGGAAACGTATGGGAAGATAAAGAACATAATGTTCAACTAATGTAATACTTAAGCAAGTAATTTAAACCTTAAATGAAGGTTGAACGGAAAGATTAAACGAGATTAAAAGACAAAGAATTTTAAATGCGAGTTATATAACCGATGTCTGGGAACCGTAGTCGCAATGAACGAACGTGAGGGATTGCTATGGTTGTGATTCCTTAGACATTGAGTGACGAGGGTAATGAATAACATTTCGATGTTATGTCATGATAGTGAGAGATAAGTGTGAAGCGTATAGATCTTTGTATGTATGCTTATTTGTTGCGATAAATGAACGGTCTTAGCATACAACGAACGGTATGGCTTGGACAATAAGAATGACTAATGAACATGGGGTTCAAGTAAAGGATAACGAAAGTATTAAGTAAGATACGAATGGTATTAAGAAAGCCGTAATGAATGGTAATAAGATTAATGAAAGCCGAAGGTGAGTCGTATAAGAATGAATCCCGAGGTATGACATTTAGTTGCCAGAAAGTCGTAAGGAATAAGAAATTAACTTAACGAAGATTATAGTTTAATAGTTCGGATAAGTTAAGATAAGTTAAGTTGTAGTACAATCGTAATCTTTGATGGTTGATATATGGGAGTTGGGCTAAACAATTCCTTCAGAGAGCGAAGGTATATACAAAACTAGCAACCGATCTAACTCACTGTTATGGGCAGTGTAGACGAGACGGGAACTTGTTGGTTGGTTGTTTGTGGGAAACCACTCAGAGTACCATATGGACTACTAGCAGAGAAACGATGTGTGCTGAGTCCTAGAGAAGTTATAAGATGAAGATAAGATGTAAAACATCAAAGACGATGAATGTAAAAGTAAGACATCTCCGTATGTCATGAAGTCAGTAGAAACGATAATGAAAGTGGTCGCGTAAAACTTAGGTTGCAAGAACGCGAACCCTAAAAGTAAAGTTAATCAAACTAATGCATAAGTCAAATATACATGACTAATTAGTGTATGTGTTGTTTTTCTTATGTGCTACATAGGAACTGGAATGAGCAGTTCGACATAAGTTGTAGCAGGGCGTAAGCCAAGTTTTCTAACTTCATTCATATTTCAAATGAATGCTAGTTTCTTAAACTTCTCAGATGTTGAACTTGAGAAGTTCCGTCTATGTGCTAATGTGCGATATTTGTACAAGGTGGTAGAATGTATGAGGCCTTGTGCCACAATGTGAACACTTTGGTGTTTCTAGGAGATGAACTGTTCTGTGATTTAACTGTTCAATAAGAGAATGTTCTGTTTATACATGATCCGTTATTGTTAAGTCTGTGCTAATGATTCTAGCCAGACAAAATGTGTATGGAAAAGGTAGAAGAATGGAAGTATTTAAAAGTGCCTGTGAATAATGTTTTAAAATGATAGGAATCGAGATTAATCCTATTATTCAAGCTGCTTCATAACCTTTGTTCGGTTATCGAAGTTCTAAAGGAACGTTTAAACTCTTGAAGATGTTTGTTCAACTGTTGTGACTTGCTGGGCAATCGAATGCTCACACTTGCTTTAAATGGAAAACATTTTCAGCGTACGATGTTAGAAGAATTTAAGGATCCCGTAAAGATCAAGCTGACGGTATCCAGATGAAGAGCCATTCAGAATGTGGATGAGCGAGAAGATCAAGTGAAGACTTGTAATATAAAATAAGTTAATTGAACTTTAGATTAGTTTGAAGAACTGTTATGTATCCTTGGTGGCGGATAAAAGTCACTCTTGTAAGATGAAATGAATAATGTATTTATAATTATTTGTAATGAAAAAGGTTATATGGTTTTTAGAACCTGGGATCTGAGAGTGTATGTTGTTATATTTAAGTATATAATAATGTATGTTTGGAAGAAGATGGGATCGTGATGTATGGAATCCGGGTGTGAAGATAGACCAGATTTTGGGGCGTTACAATAACAATAGCTCTCTTCATGAATACGAAAGAAATAATACCCCTTACTATAATAATAATATCCCTTACCTTAGAAAGAAACTGGATACTGGAGTAGAGAGGTAGCAGACTTCTCTTCTTATTTCTCTCTATAATTTCTCTTTATAATAATTGCTCTATAGCTTTAGTGAATTGGTGAGAAATGAAGGAAGAAATTTATAGGAAAATATAGTTTCAATAATTGCACATTTTAGGGCTTGAAATATTACAGTATAATACCTTCCCCTTTTTCTTCCTTTTTAATTTAGTCCTGCAAGTATTATCAAACTTAAACCACCTCCACTAATAGTAAATCATGTGAATCAATAGATATAATCATGTTAATTAATAGCAATTAATTGCTCATTTACCCGACAAATTTTTGTGTTTATAGTCTATTTCTACTAATTTCATCGTTCCGGACTCAAATATCACGTCTGCGTCTCCAAATTCAACTCCGAACTCAAATTCAATTTTTAATAACATTCATCATTAATATTATAACTCACAATATTTAACAAACAGGTCGTTCCCAGGAAAGAGGGGGCTTTCCGATAAGGATTTCTCCTTATTGGCGCGCAATTAGGTGACCAAACCTCTCCTTGACAGAACTTCTAGACATTGTCAATATTGCAAATAATAATATGAATAAGTTTGCCATCTCAATTATTGATTTAATAATATAACATATTATCGACACCCCAAATCTAGGTACTTCATTCCCCAAGATTTGGTGCTCACTATTCAAACATTCATACTATCTACCCAAATAAAATAATATTTGAATCATAAAACCTCCCCTTAAATAGGGTTACATCATTAAGTTCAAAAACATCCCAGGTTATCTAACCTTTAAACGTCATTCAAATGCGGAATTAAAATTATAACATTACATCATTTAAAATAAAATCTAAGATCATCATAATAAAAGTCTAACATCATAATCATAATCAAAATTACAAGTCTTCATCACTTGTACATTTTTCCCTTTCCTTTGCTAGTCGAAGGTTCATCTACCTTCTCCTCTTTAGCTGCAATGAGTTTATAAATATGCAAGAGTGAGCAAAACAATTGCTCACTGGATATAACAATGAATCAACATGAGAATAATAATAATAACTGCCAACGAAGGCTCATCAAAACTGAATAGTACTCTAACAATGATAATCGAAGCTGGAATCCAAAATATGGAATAAACATAAGCGAGGGTCATAAGACCATGAACCCATGTCCACGATTTGCGAGTAATCTTTCAACCCAACTTTATGATCATAAGACTATAAGGACTCCTCGTCGTACAGGGGATCGACCCTTACGTACCATGTATTGTGCACAAACATTTAACGCTACGCGTAAGTTATCCCCTAATAATAATAGGGTTGTTCATCTCGATTATTTAGAGTACAAGTCGCACCAAAGAAGGTTTGGTTTGGATAAGCTATCAAGGGTAATTTGAAGTTCAGCGAACA
The DNA here is from genome assembly GCA_020205605.1 of Panax ginseng. Taxonomy (NCBI): domain Eukaryota; kingdom Viridiplantae; phylum Streptophyta; class Magnoliopsida; order Apiales; family Araliaceae; genus Panax; species Panax ginseng. The sequence continues at coordinate 125,541,836 of CM035130.1, read as the reverse complement.
TCAACTAGTGGACTAGTTGAATCAATAGTGTTTGATAATACAACAGTTGATCAATAATAACATAATATGAAACAATGAATAAGTGTAATGAGAGACTATACTTGATCTCATGCTTAGAAACAACTACAAAGCATAAGTATTGAATGACAATAATAAACCTTGCTTGAATAAAATTAAGCTAGGACTATGAATTATTGAATAAACATTAAGTAATAGCAAAATTTGAAAATAAAGCTTACTTATTATGAAAATGACTTGTGTCAAGTAAATGAACTATAATAATTCAACATTTGAAATTAGAATTCAAGAAAATTTGCATTCATAATATCAGAATAACAATAATGAAACTTGTCTAACAATAAACAAGTTAGAATGCATCAATAAGTATTGGACTTCAAACTTGTTTGAATAAAATAATGTCATAGCTAGATTGTTCAAATCATGATTAAGAATCAATAGTTCGTTTAACGAAACTTTAAAGTAAGAACTAGTTCAACATAAATGTAAGGATAAAAAAGGCTTGCTCGATGTAAAAAGAAGTTTAGAAACTTGCTCGATGTAAATATAGAGTTAGAAAACTTGCCTTGGCGTAAGCTATAAAATTAAACTCACGATCACCTACACATAATTTTAGAACCACAATACCTATTAGATATGCCAACATATCATAACATGATCATTACCATTTACATTTTGAAACTCTAAGTGTTCCTTGTGACACTTAACTAACGTTCATTGGTAACTAACTAGCTTGCATCACATAACACGTTCTCGACTTACTAAACATTTTTGCAACTTTGAACTTACTAACCCCAATTCACTATGTTATGTTATCCTTAACATTACTCATTTAACATACTAACATAATTTGAGACCATACCATGATGTTATCCCAATCTGCTGTGACGATAACGAAGCGAAGCGAGAATCTCAAACGAGGGTATATGGGCAATTTTGCATGCATACAAAAGGCTTAGGGCCAAAGTGGATTTTTGCGCTTTTTTTTGCCTTTTTTTTACGGTAGCATTCTTTTGGTGTTGAACAGAACCGAGAGAGAGGCTAATGAGCGATGGCAGACTTTAGCCCAACAAACACAAATTTCACCCACCAAGCAGTGAAATTAACACGTAAAATAAATATACCACAATCATAAACATGATTGCTCACATTTACAACCAATTGGAACAATTTAACACCAACTAAAGCTATTTTAATTTCTCAAAATTCATCATTTTTCATATAAAACTCCATTTTGATATTCATTCTAGAAATCATCTTTGTGATTTCATTACTTGACCAAATTACTCCATTCAAACTACGTTACGTTAAGTATCTCGATGAACTACCATATATCAAACTTCAATTTATTATTTCTCATATGAATTGGCCACTAAAATTGATACTTTTCATGAACATATGGAAAAATACATATCATATCTTTATCAAAAATTTTCTTCTCTTGATCCAAAATTAGCATGCAATTTTGGTTTAAACATAATATATAATCATATATATCATATAAATCATAATCATCATAACTAAGTTACCATCACAACAATTCGGAAAAAACATAATTCATAGAGTATAAAAAACTTTCTTAGAGATATATAATATAATATATAAAATAGTAGAACATACCTTTTGTTGCTTATGAAATTCCTGCTAAGCACACTTTGGAATTGGCGTGAAAATTCCTAAACTCTCTCTCTCAATTCTCTCAATTCTCTCAAGTTCTTAATTTTCTCAACTCTCAATTCTCTACGAACTCTAGGTTAGAAAATAGAAATCGTAAACCAATAATGATAAACAAGCGCGCAAAAATAAAAGCGATAATAGACCTTAATCATGACTTAATTAATAAAATGGCGATTTAAAAAAATATATATCAAATTATAAATATATTATATTTATTATTTTATTTTATTTTATTTTATTTATTTATTAAATTTCAAAACTAGAAATTCAAAAGCCTAAGGCTTGTTTGGCAAATCATTTAAATTTTAAAGAATTAAAATACTTAAGCCTTGTTTGACAAAAACTAATTTAAACCCTTTTAATTTATTTTAATAAACACTTTAGTTTATAAACTATAATCACATATTATTTTCATATCAACATTAACCCATTAAATTAATCACATACTATATTTTAATTAAATATAGCATTTTAGCAAATATCACCAATTTATAATTTTCATTATAACTTTATTTAATAATTTAACACCATCTAAATTATTAAATCAACACAACAACATAACACCTCATCTTTATAATACAAACCTCTAAATTATAAATTAATTTAATTTAGAAAATTCTCTAATCATTTAGATTCATCAACCATCACATCAATAAAATATTTATTTAACAATAAACACCTCAAATAATATTTATATAACTTCGATAAATATTTAAATTACACTTTGAAATTTTGGATCGTTACATCCTTCCCTCCTTACAAGGATTACATCCCCGAGAATCACAATTCAAACAATCAAATCGTCACATTCTCCCCTACTTACAAAGATTTTGTCCCCGAGAAAGAACCTGAGACTAAACAAATAACTTCGGGGTAATTTTTCATCATATCGACGAGTTCCCCGTAGCCTCTTGACGTTGTGGTTCCTCCATATCACCTTCACAGAAGGTATCACTTTATTCTGAGCACTTGTTCTTTCACATCGACTATCTGGATAGGAATCTCTTCGTAAGACAAATCTTTCTTGAAGCGCAGCGGTTCATATTCGATCACATGCTTTGTAATCGGGGGTTTATCTGGTCATAAATAACAAAACATGAAAAACATTGTGCACATGCTCTCTAATTGCGGAGGTAAAGCTACCTCATAAGCCACCTCTCCCACTCTCTGCGTAGAATTTCAAAAGGTCCGATAAACCTCGGGGTGAGCTTGCCTTTCTTGCCAAAATGAATCTTCCCCTTCGAGGAGAGACTTTCGGGAACACGAAACTTTCTGCTTCAAATTCACGACTTTATTTGTGTTGATCGACATACTTTTTTACATCGATCTTGGCGGCTACCAATCTTGCTCGATGAGTTTGACTACTTGATGATCTCTTGAACCGATTCTGGGCCTAACGGTTGGCGTTCTCAACTTCATCCCGGCATAGTGGGGTTACGCTTTTCTGTAGTATAGCGCCTCGTATGGCGGCATACCAATGCTTGCGTGGTAACTGTTGTTGTATGCAAATTCCACCAACGGTAGATGATCATCCCAATTTCCTTTGAAATCCATGATGCACGCTCTGAGCATATCTTCAAGCGTCTGGATCGTTCTTTCGCTTTGCCCATCGGTTTGCGGATGATACGTTGTGCTCATCTTCAATTGCGTTCCCATGCATTCTTGTAGTCTCTTCAAAAATTTGATGTGAACCTCGGATCTCATCGATACAATTGATCTTTGGAACTCCATGTCTTGAAAGCGATCTCCTTAGCGTATAATTTTAGCGGTGATCAAGATTAAATCTAATCTTTATTGGCAAAAAGTGTCTTGATTTTGTTAATCATCACTTATCACCCATATCGCGTCGTATCCTTTACGAGTCGTTGGAAGACCTACCACAAAATCCATTGTGATATGCTCCCACTTCCATTCGGTATTTCCAGCGGTTGAAGTAATCCGCTTGCAGTCGTTGATGCTCGGCCTTCACTTTTACGACATGTCGAAGCACTTTGCAGCGCATTCTGCAACATCTCTTTTCATGTTCGGCCACCAAAAATGACGCCTCAAATCTTGATACATTTTCGTACTTCCGGATGAACTGAATATCTTGAGCTATTTGCTTTCTGTCAAGATTTCTTCTTTAATATCTGAATTCTTTGGAACCCAAATTCGTCCCTCGAATCTTAGTATTCCCGCAGTATCGACCTGGTACTTCACTTCTTTACCCTCGACCACATTTTCTTTTATTTTCTTGCATTCCTCATCCTGTAGCTGAGCATTCTTCACTTTGTCCACCAAAGTTGGACTAGCTTCTATCTGGAACAATTTTTCATCGGATTCTTCTGGAAATTTGATTTCCAACTCCAGTCTTGCCATTGTTGAAATGAGCTCCTCCTTATCAGTTAACATCAATAACTTTTCTCTGCCTTTCCTACTCAAGGCATCTGCAACCACATTAGCTTTACCCGGATGATAAAAGATCTCACAATCATAATCTTTTATCAGTTCCATCCATCTCCTTTGGCGCGTATTCGAGGTCTTTACGTGTGAATATATACTTGAGACTTTTATAGTGCATGTAGATCTCACATTTTCTCCATAGAGATAGTGTCTCCATATCTTCAATGCGAACACAACGCCGCCTTGACTCTAAATCATGAGTCGGATACCCTTTTTCGTAGTCTTTGATTTGCCTTGATGCATATGATAATAACCTTGCCGTTTTGCATAAGGACACTGACCCAATCCTTTGTGTGAAGCATCACTATACACCACAAGTTTTTCTGTATTATCGATGTAATGACAACACAGGTGCCACACTTAACTTTTTCTTGATTCTTGAAAACTTTCCTCACACTTTTCCGTCCAAACAAATTTTTCTGATTTTCTTGTCAAATTTGTCAGCGAATGTGATCTTAGAAAAATCTTGAATAAACCGTCTATAGTATCCTGCTTGACCCAAAGAAACTCCTTACCTCGAAGGTGTTCTTGGTTGTTTCCCAATTATCACGACTTGACTTTTGATGGATCTACGGAAATCCCATCCTTATCGATTACATGCCCGAGAAATTGTACGTTCGATAAAATTCACATTTAGAAATTTCGCATACAACTTTTCCTTTCTTAAGCGTCTCAGCGTCGGGGCGTAAGTGTTCCACGTGTTCCTCTTGAGTTTTAGAGTACACGAGAATATCATCGATGAACACCACCACAAATTTGTCCAAAAATGGTTTAAACACCTGTTCATCAAATCCATGAAGCAGCTTTGCGAGGCGTTTGTCAAACCAAATGACATCACTAAAAATTCGTAATGTCCATACCTAGTTGGAATGCCGTCTTGGTACATCCTCCTTCCTCACTTTCAATTGGTGATATCCACTTCTCAAATCTATTTTGAGAAATATCTAGCACCCTTGATTGATCAAACAAGTCATCTATTCTTGGCAATGGATATTTGTTCTTAATAGTGACTTTGTTCAATTCCTATAAGTCAATGCAAAAGGCGCATCGACCCATCCTTCTTCTTCACAAATAATAACACGGTGCTCCCCACGGTGACACACTCGGTTGAATATACTTCTTGTCTAGCAGTTCTGCGCGGTTGCACCATTAATTCCTTCATCTCTCAGGAGCCCATTACATATGGGGCCTTGATATAGGAGGCGGTTTCTGGCGCTAAAGTCGATCACGAACTTCGATTTCTCTGTCGGTGGAAGTCTGGCAAATCTTAGAAAACACGTCCACGAACTCCTGAACAACCCTTTGGTATTTCCCTCGATTTTTCATACTTCTTCTCTTTTGAGTATCAACTATATAGGCTAAGTACCTACCTACCTTTACTTACTTAACTTAACAACACACGCTGCATCATCATCATCATTTTCGGACATTTCATTTGTCTAGGCGATTTGCTACCATGAAAAACTACCTTTGACGGAGTCAAAAGGTTTACACACTTCTTTTGGCAGTCAATTATCGCTCCATAATTGAATAGCCAATCCATTCCCAAAATAACATCGAACTCTCGAGGTTTTATCGAATTAAATCTACTTTCATAACATTCCCTTAATGTTCACCCTACGGTTCTTGTATCTGAACTGAACCTAAAGGGAATCACTTCCCTATTCGCAATTTCTATGTTTAAAGGAAATTTCAACTCTTCACAAGGTATTTCTAACTTCTTAGCAAATTCATCAGATATAAGCGAGCAAGTAGCACCCGAATCAAATAATACATATGCATCTATATCATTGATTGGGATAATACATGACACGACATCTTTTGATTTGCCAGCGTCTGCCGTCGTGTTGAAGGTTCTGGTTGTGGGCTTATTTTTGTTGATGTTGGCCCAACAATAGCGATGATGCTCCTCCACTAGCATTTCCTTTGCTCCCATTTGTCTCACGGATCTCTTCTTAGGGCATTCACGAGCAAAGTGATCCTTGGATCCATGCGTGAAACACACATTCTTCTTAGCTTGCTTGAGTGCAATTTGGGGCGATGTGACCCTCTGGCCCAATTAAAGCATACTCGTTTTCCCCAACAAACACACTCCCTTATGAAACTTTCCACTTACGTAGCACATGCTTGAACTTCTTATTTTTCTTTGGTTTCTTTCTTTGATTTCCGGCTCCCCATTCGCATTCCACTTCCTCTTTGGTTGTTGTTGTTGCCATTTTCGCCATTACCACCACCACCATTCTTAGTTTCACCTCACTTTTCTTCTTCTTCTCTGCTCTTGATTATGTTTTATTCTTGCCTGCTTTGCACTTTCGGTGAGAATCGCCTTCTCCATCACTGCACTGTAAGCGTCTTCAATTGGAGCAGGGAAACCCTCTTTGTACAACGGGTTTTGGTCCCTGCTCGAACCTCTTCGCCTTGCGCTCGTCTGTGCTGACTTGATATGGTGCAAACCTCGCCAACTCGTTGAACCTTGCGGCATACTCGAGACACAGACATTGTTCCTACTTCAATTCAAAAAGCTGAACCTCTAGGTGACTCTTGAACTCTACGGGAAATAAGTCTGAAAAAATAGCTCCTTAAACCTATCCCGGTCATCACTCTGGCCCTTCCGAGTTTTGTTGTTGGCTTGCCACCAATAGCTAGCCTCCGCTTTCAACATAAATGTTGCAAAATGAGTCTTGATTATCCTCTACCCTAGCAACATCAAAAACCTTCTCGATTTCCATGATCCAGTGCGTGCTTCAATTTGGATTCATGGACCCCTGGAATTCGGTGGTCAATAGCCTTGAAGTCCTTAAGCGTAGTACCTTGGTTACGAGGTTGATTACTGCAAAGCACCCGTCGATAATGTAACTAGGCTTCTTTGAGCAGGGTTTCTTCCACATTATTGTTGTTGTTTTTCCTCAGCGGTTCTTTCGTCGTGGTGGTTGGCGTCTTGAAGCCATTTTACATTTAAAATACATCCATGATTCTATTCAATCTCTTAAGTATTATATACTTAAGTCGCACATCATATGAGTTTATCACGTAACACTTAACACTTTGAATAAAATAATAACTTTTATTCATTCATCATAAAAAAACATCAAAACAATAGCATCACTTTGCTATTTACATTACTTTCTGAACTATTCTTGATTTTTGAGGATAACATCATCATCATCTATCCCATTGGTTTATCATACGGGATTTACATTTCATTTATTTTCAAAATCACCTATCAATTACAATCTCTACAATGTCTACTAAGATCTTTGCGTAGCCTTACGGCGCTCTTCCTCCATAATTTGAACATTGTTCGGCGATCAATCGATATGATGGTAGCGTCTCGGCTGAATCGGATAACTCATGACTCGATCTTGAGCTCGATTGACCCACGGTGTTGAATCGTTGCTCATTTCTTCCATCTTCCTCCTCTTGGCTTGTGCATCACTCTCTGCTATTCGGCTCGTTGATAAGCTTCCTTTGTCATGCGCGTCTTGGCTCTTGCCCTTTTGTAGATTCTTCTTTCGACTTATTCTCGATTCGCAATCTTCTCCATCATTCGCTCATTCTCTCCTTGGTGTGGACCGACTTCTCTTCAACGTTGTTGATCGTTCTTCTCGATCTGGATCTCATCGTCTTTCTGTGCCATCGAGGTTTACATTGTTTGACTACTATCTCTTGTAACTCCTCGGCGAGTATCTTGAAGTTCCACATTGCGATCATACACCTAAATCAATACATCTGAGGCTGACTATCGAGTTAAGTGGAAGCTCTTCCTCCTCGTCCTCCTCATCCTCAGGGTGTGGCGGCTCCACGGGATCCTCCTCGTCGTCGTCTCTATCTCATCATCCTCATCGGGGACTCTCTCTGCTTTCAACTCTCTGTGGCCAAGTGGGCTGTTTTCCCGTGGCGATAGTTGTTCCCAAATCACTGAATATCTAGAGGCTCCTCCTCTCTGCTTTGTTGGATCCTCCTACATTAGCCATCCTGTCAACCAAAGTTTAAGTTTTAATTACTAATCATTACTACTCGACACTCACGAGCACAAAGATTACTATCACATAAGCACATAAGTGTTTTATTACTTTCTTTTTCCTAAAACTCGATAAGAGTTTATCATCACTATCTTTTCAAAGGTTACTTCCTAAGGCTTTTCCCCCACCTAAGGTTCATAACCTAAGGCTTTGATACCAACCTGTGACACCCCCAAATCTAGGTACTTCATTCCCACAAGATTTGGTGCTCACTATTCAAACATTCATACTATCTACCCAAATAAAACAATATTTGAATCATAAAACCTCCCCTTAAATAGGGTTACATCATTAAGTTCAAAAACATCCCAGGTTATCTAACCTTTAAACGTCATTCAAATGCGGAATTAAAATTATAACATTACATCATTTAAAATAAAATCTAAGATCATCATAATAAAAGTCTAACATCATAATCATAATCAAAATTACAAGTCTTCATCACTTGTACATTTTTCCCTTTCCTTTGCTAGTCGAAGGTTCATCTACCTTCTCTCTTTCTTTATTATGATGAGTTTATAAATATGCAAGAGTGAGCAAAACAATTGCTCACTTTGGATATAACAATGAATCAACATGAGAATAATAATAATAAGCGCCAGCGAAGGCTCATCAAAAGCTGAATAGTACTCTACTCTATGATGATAATCGAAGCTGGAATCCAAAATATGGAATAAACACAAGCGAGGGTCATAAGACCATGAACCATGTCCACGATTTGCGAGTAATCTTTCAACCCCAACTTTAATGATCATAAGACTATAAGGACTCCCTCGTACTTAGGGGATCGACCCTTCGTACCATGTATTGTGCACAAACATTTAACGCTTCTGGCGTAAGTTATCCCCTAATAATAATAATAGGGTTGTTCATCTCGATTATTTAGAGTACAAGTCACGCACCAAAGAAGGTTTGGTTTGGATAAGCTATCAAGGGTAATTTGAAGTTCAACGAACATCAACTAGTGGACTAGTTGAATCAATAGTGTTTGATAATACAACGGTTGATCAATAATAACATAATATGAAACAATGAATAGTGTGTAAGCGATGAATGACTATACTTGATCTCATGCTTAGAAACAACTACAAAAAGCATAAGTATTGAATGACAATAATAAACCTTGCTTGAATAAAATTAAGCTAGGACTATGAATTATTGAATAAACATTAAGTAATAGCAAAATTTGAAAATAAAGCTTACTTATTATGAAAATGACTTGTGTCAAGTAAATGAACTATAATAATTCAACATTTGAAATTAGAATTCAAAGAAAATTTGCATTCATAATATCAGAATAACAATAATGAAACTTGTCTAACAATAAACAAGTTAGAATGCATCAATAAGTATTGGACTTCAAACTTGTTTGAATAAAATAATGTCATAGCTAGATTGTTCAAATCATGATTAAGAATACAATAGTTAGTTTAACGAAACTTTAAAGTAAGAACTAGTTCAACATAAATGTAAGGATAAAAGGCTTGCTCTCGATGTAAAAGAAGTTTAGAAACTTGCTCGATGTAAATATAGAGTTAGAAAACTTGCCTTGGCGTAAGCTATAAAATTAAACTCACGATCACCTACACATAATTTTAGAACCACAATACCTATTAGATATGCCAACATATCATAACATGATCATTACCATTTACATTTTGAAACTCTAAGTGTTTACCCATGACACTTAACTAACGTTCATTGTCAACTAACTTGCAACATAACACGTTCTCGACTTACTAAACATTTTTGCAACTTTGAACTTACTAACCCCAATTCACTATGTTATGTTATCCTTAACATTACTCATTTAACATGCTAACATAATTTGAGACCATACCATGATGTTATATCCAAATGCTGTAATAATGTGAAGCGAGAATCTCAAACCGAGGGTATGGGTGGCATTTGCGCCATACAAAGGCTTGGGGCAAGCATGCAATTGCGCATTTTTTTTGCCTTACAGCAAGTGTTGATTTCTTGTGGTGTGTGAACAGACAGCTTGAGAGAGGCTAATGAGCGATGGCAGAGACTTTAGCCCAACAAACACAAATTTCACCCACCAAAGCGAGTGAAATTAACACGTAAAATAAATATACCACAATCATAAACATGATTGCTCACATTTACAACCAATTGGAACAATTTACACCAACTAAAGCTATTTTAATTTCTCAAAATTCATTTTTTCATATAAAACTCCATTTTTGATATTCATTCTAGAAATCATCTTTGTGATTTCATTACTTGACCAAATTACTCCATTCAAACTACGTTACGTTAGTATCTCGATGAACTACCATATACAAACTTCAATTTACTATTTCTCATGAATTGGCCACTAAAATTGATACTTTTCATGAATATATGGAAAAATACATATCTTGTCAAAAATGTCTCTTGATATCCAAAATTAACATGCAATTTTTGGTTTAAACATAACATATAATCATCATATACGCATATAATCATCATAACTAAGTTACCTCACAACAATTCGGCAAAAACATAATTCACGAGTATATAGCAAACTTTCTAGAGAGATACTCATATATATAATATCAAAATAGTAGAACATACCTTTTTTGTTGCTTGAATGAAATTCTTACTAAACACCTTTTGAATTGGCGTGAAAATTCTAAACTCCTCTCAATTCTCTCTCAAGTTCTTAATTTTCTCAACTCTCAATTCTACGAACTCTAGGTTAGCAAATAGAATCGTAAACCAAGCTGATAAAAAACGCGCACAAAAAAAAGCTGCCGGATATAATCTTAATGACTTAATAAAATGGCGATTACAAAACAAAGCGCTCAATTAAATTATAAATATATTATATTTTTATTATTTTATTTATTTATTTATTTTTATTAAATTTCAAAACTAGAAATTCAAAAGCCTAAAGGCTTGTTTGGCAAATCATTTAAAATTAAAGAGTTAAAATACTTAAGCCTTGTTTGACAAAAACTAATTTAAACCCTTTTTAATTTATTTTAATAAACACTTTAGTTTATAAACTATAATCACATATTATTTTCATATCAACATTAACCCATTAAATTAATCACATACTATATTTTAATTAAATATAGCCATTTAGCAAATATCACCAATTTATAATTTTCATTTTAATTATAACTTTATTTAATAATTTAACACCATCTCTAAATTATTAAATCAACACAACACCACATAACACCTATAACACCTCTTTATAATACAAACCTCTAAATTATAAATTAATTTAATTTAGAAAATTCTCTAATCATTTAGATTCATCAACCATCACATCAATAAAATATTTATTTAACAATAAACACCTCAAATAATATTTATATAACTTTCGATAAATATTTAAATTACACTTTGAAATTTAATGATCAGTAGCGAAATTCAAATAAGGCACACTTAGAAGGGGGGTTGAATAAGTGTGGGAACAAACTATGACCAATTTTTAAACATTAAGCCAAACTATCGAATATAGCCTATTATATATATATATATATATATATATTGATGAATGCAGCTTGCTGAATGAATATGGCCTACCGAATTGACTTTTAGTTTAAGAAAATGTTTTGATGAATTTATAAGTCAAAGTGAATACTCGGTGTTAACAAAATATCTTAAGATGAATCAAATATTTAAATTTTAATTATTAAGAAATTTAACTATCTTAAAGTAAAGCAAGCAATAAAAAACAACACCAAGATTTTTTACGTGGTTCAGCTATTACCCTCTATAATAATAGCCTAGTCCACGTCCAATACCAACTAGTATTGGAGACTTACTTTTATTTCTTTAAAAAGACCCTTGTTACAAAACTGAATCTATCAAAAATTGAATTACAATAATTCTCTTGAGCACACTTGCTCCTTGTGCACCAATGCACCCCTTAAGCACCTATGCTTCCTTGAACCTGTTTGTAAACAAATCTTAATCCACCTAGATTAAATTTCCTTAGACAACACTTAGTCTAAAAATATAAGATTACAAATATAGAGGTCTAATGATCAAAGTAAATAAATAATTTAACAATGCAAGGCTCGACTAATGAATGCAATGATCAAGTAGAAAAAGTGAGAGATATCACCAATATTATGCCCACGAAAATAGCTGATAATTAATCTGAATATAATTACACAGCAGCTGGAAATTTTGCACCAAGAATAATGAAGTAGCTTTTCAAGTATATGAGTGCAATAATTAATTCAAGTGTTGTGTTTTAATCACTGACTTCAGTTCTTCTTTTATAGCCCAGAAATTATATTACCGTTGTTCTACAACACAGTTCCGTTGTAAAAATATTTACGTTGCCAATAGTGATCAAATAGATAAGTATCGTTCTAAATTTTATGTCCGTTGGGAAGTACCAAAAAAAATCCAATTAACTACGGTTGTTACAAATATATATATATATATATATATATATATATATATATATATATATATATAATATTGGACTCTTTCAACAGTAATCTATAAAGAAACTAGGTCAGACACGTAACACTATAGACTTAACAAAGTCAGCCGCCACTTATCATGTTATTAAATCAATTCTGGAGCAAAAGATATCATGGCATTAATTTAGGAGTGTAACTTATGCAAAGTCTATATAAAGCGAATAAATCAGAATATACAAACATGAAAGTACCGAGGCTTTAGCAATTATGACTTTTGATTATTTAAACAACTTTTAAGTTTCCCACAACAACTTGCACGTGCAACAATATTTTATATAATCAGAATCTAATAACACATGGCAGTAAATTTAGACCTGATAATAAGATAATTATTATTTTATCTTAATTCGAAGCATGCATAAATAAACATGTTAAATGCACACACAAAATATCCTAGAGCCTTGTATTGAAAAATTAAGTATTTGCAATGACCTGACATAATTTTCTTAAGACTCAAATCTCATAGTCTTTTGACAATAAACAAATTAGTCCATCATATCAAGTCATCATCAAAATAACAAGGTTTAGAATATTAACAAGTCAACACGTAGTGAAGAATGATGATAATGAATTAATTTCGACGAGGACAGTGACCGGTTGGAGGGTTTTCATGGACTACATGAAGCTGAATAAAGCAACCCGCAAGGTCCACTTTCCTCCACCTTTCATCGATTAGATGTTAGATAGGTTGGCAGGGTATGAATTTTACTGTTTATTGGATGGGTATTTGGGGTATAATCAAATAATTATTGCTCCCGAAGATCAAGAGAATACCACTTTCACGTGCCCATACGACACCTTTGCATTCAGGAGAATGTCTTTTGGCTTATGCAATGCACATGCAACCTACCAACGATGTATGATGGCCATCTTCTCAAACATGGTGGAGTAGAATGTGGAAGTCTTCATAGATGAATTCTCTGTCTATGGAAGGCTTAAAGCGATGCGTGGAGAAAATTTGGTACTAAATTGGGAGAAGTGCCACTTTATGGTCAAAGAAGGAATAATCTTGGGGCACAAGGTCTCGGTGAAGGGACTAGAGGTTGATAGAGCAAAGTTGGAAACAATAGAAAATCTTTCACCACCTGCTACAGTCAAGGGAATTCGCAGTTTTCTGGGACATGCTGGATTTTACTAAAGGTTTATTAAAGATTTCTCTAAGATAGCAAAACCACTATGCAATCTCTTAGAGAAAGATTTTGTTTTTAAGTTTGGTGATGATTGTAAGTCAGCATTTGAGCAATTGAAGAATAAGTTGACTACAACTCCAGTTATCATCGGACCGAATTGAACTATGCCCTTTGAGTTAATGTGCGATGCGAGCGATTATGTGGTAGGGGCAGTTTTGGGTCAACGCAGTGAGAAAATATTCCACGCCATATACTATGCAATTAAGACGCTTACGGATGACCAATTGAACTATACAACTACAGAGAAGGAGTTACTTGTAGTAGTATATTCCTTTGACAAATTCTGGGCATATTTGATTGGGACAAATGTGACGCCCCCAAAATAGGTATACATCACCCATTCTGAGTCGCCAAATACATGATACAAAATTCAAATACAACTTAATTATACAACTATAGTGTAAAGTACGACAAAACATAAGTTGTTAGTTTTAACACGAATATTGTCTTCTAGACAATATCCAAACTCAAATTCAATCCTCATTACATTTATTATCACAATAAATAGTGAGGACTACTAGAACAACCATCTCGGACCATCACCCCGTTCCCCGACTAGTCCCGGCTACGTTCTAATTTCCTAAAGATCACAATGAAAGCCAAAGGGTGAGTTTAACTAGCCCAGTAAGAAATATTATGACTATGATAATGCAGAATAAATTATCATTAGCCTTCAATAGTGTTAAACCGATAAAATATAATAAACATCAAGTTTAACTGCAGCGGAACAAGCAATCCATTAGAAGAGTCAAGTAGAGCATGATATCTACTATCTTCTATGATTTAAAAAGTTTATCATCAATTTTATCACTGAGACTCAGCTTTAATAAATAATCCACATCACAAAATTATCCATGCATTACAGGCCAAGGATATTCATTAGTATCACGACCACAAATTATCCATGCACTACGGGCCAAGGATATTCGTGTTTTCACCAATGGTCATGAACATGCCAAACAACAATTCATCTTTGCACCCTTGGCCGAAGAGAACGCATGGTCATGATCATACCAATAACTGTCTAACAATGCACTACAGGCCAATGGGGACTTTTACCACATCATTTGTAACATTACAGGTCATGATTACACCGAATAATCCCTGGTCATAATCATACCAATCAATAGTTCATCTTTGCACCCTTGGCCGAAGATGACTTTCATAACAATATAAGCATGAAGATGATGACAATGATATAAGAATTCAATTAAATGAAATCAAGGATAAATATTAAAGACATTAAATTTATCTAGAGTTTAAAAATATCCAAAGTGTCAACATGATACTGCTTTATGGAGTAAAATTCAAGAATAATATTGTATCAAAAATGATTTGGACCGAAAAAAAAATCAATTTTTGTCATGAATAGTACCCCAAGTGAATATTACTTTGGGAATAGTACCCTGTGAATAGTACTCCGACATGAAAAGGTTAAAACTTATCAAGAATGCTCAGAATAATATTTTCATGAAAAGATATTGGATGAAACACAAATATCAAGGATATTCTACTAATTTAATGGAGTATAGAAGCCAAAACTTAACAAAACGAGTGTAGAATTCGAAATCTGAAACGAAATAATATTACTTATATAGTACAGAGTATGGAAGAAAATATTATTTCATATGAATATTGAACAAAAATAATATCCCTTACGACTGTTGAACGAAAATAATATTCCTTATGAATATTAAACGAAGACAATAACCCTACGAATATTGAACGAAAATAATTTTCATTACGAATATTGAACGAAAATAAAATTTCTTACGAATACGAAAAATAATATCGTAAGAAAATATGAAATAAATAATACCCCTTACCTCAAAAAGAAGAATATTGCAACTGGTATAGCGGGGATATTCTTGAATATAACTTTCACTGTTTTCTACACTCAAAGCTTCTTAAAAATCAAAAGAAATACGCTCAATATTATAGAAGAAGAATTCTCTGATTCTGGTGTGATTTTCAATTCTAACTAAGCATCCTATTTATAAGAGAATGGAAAAGATACTATATGAATTTAGAAATCACGGACGCACAATAATTTTTATTCATGGGCTTAAATGGCTAAAGTAATTTTTTTGAAATTTGATTTTATTGTGCATTACTATGCAATAAAATATTCTAATAAAACAAAAACTTTAAATAAAATATAATATATTCTATTTATAATCAAATAAAACAAAATTTTGTATATATATATATATATATATATATATATATATATATATATATATATATATATATATATATATATATATATATATATACACTTCTTCCACCATATGGAAAACACACAACACACACATTTCATATATATATATATATATATATATATATATATATATATATATATAAGTAGTAAAATAAAAGCTGAGATAACTTTCTCCGATTATTTTGAAAAATGGGTAAGTAGGGGGTTCAAATAATACACCAAATTTATAACAAATATAAAAATCCCCTCAATATTTTTTACAACATTTATTCATTATTATTATAACTCGCAATATTAATAACCAGATCATTCCCAGGAAAGAGGGGCTTTCCGTTAAGGATTTCTTTCTATTGACGCTCAATTAGGTGACCAAACCCCTTTCCTCGACATAACTTTCTAGGCATTGTTAATTATTCAAATAATAATAAGAATAATTTGTCATCTCACTTATTGATTTAATAATATAAAATATTGACAATAATTGAATCAAATAATCGTGAGATACTATGCAACAATTCTTTATGCTTAATAATTGAGTATAAGCGAGTGACTTCTCACATAAGCATCAATAATCAAATCTTGTGCTACTATGCAACCACAGCGACATTGTACTTTTACCACGGTATTTCAACAGATTCAATGATAAAACTTTTCGTCGTTATTTTATATAAAAGATATTTTATCGTTTTTCTCATTCAGAGCAATAATTACATTGTAGGGTCCACCATTGTTTTGTCTTGAGTCAATACGAATATTCCTGTTAAAATGAATATTCCCAGAAACCATCGAATATTTTATAACAACTTGCTTATTTTGGAAAAATTATAAATATAACCCACAACTATAACATTATATCAAATCCACACCATAATATTCAAAAAAATATTTTGAGAAAAATTAATCTTTATTAATAAAATTTGGGGTCTTACAACAAAGGTGGTGGTTTATACTGATCACTCAAAAATTCGATATTTAATTTCGAAGAAGGATGCTAAGCCTCGCCTTATCAGATGGATCCTCCTCCTACAGGAATTTGATTTGGAAATAAAGGATAGAAAGGGGATAGAGAATCAAGTTGCATACCATCTTTCGAGATTAGAAAATTCAGACAAAGACGGGGCAAACAAGTGTTTGATTAATGAGTCATTTCTGGATGAACAACTGTTTGGAGTCAATGCAAAATTTCCATGGTATGCAGATTTTGCAAACTATTTGGTGAGCAACATCCTTCCCCCTGATCTTACATGTCAACAAAAGATGAAGTTCCTACATGACGTCAAGTGGTACATGTGGGACGAGCCGTATTTATTCAAACAGTGCGCAGATAAATGATTCGCCGATGCGTGCCTTACAACGAAGTAAAGAATATTTTTCATGAGTATCACTTATCTGCATATGGGGGACATTATAAAAGTGAGAGAACAATGACCAAAGTACTTCAACCATGTTTCTATTGGCCTACAGTGTTTAAAGATGCCCACCAGTTTGTGAAAAGCTGTGACAGATGTCAAAGGGTGGGTAACATCTCAAAGAGGAACGAAATGCCACTCAAAACAATCATGGAAGTAGATGTTTTTGATGTGTGGGGAATGGACTTTATGGGACCTTTTCCTCCCTCATTCAATAACTTATACATTTTACTTGATGTGGATTATGTAACAAAATGGGTGGAAGCTGTAGCACTCCCTACGAACGATGCCAAAGTTGTTCTCAAGTTCCTACAAAAAAACATCTTCACACGATTTGGCACACCAAGATCAATCATAAGTGATGAAGGAAGTCATTTCTGCAATAAATCATTCACAGCTTTCTTGGCAAAATGCGGAGTCAATCACAGGGTTGTAACATCATATCACCCCAGACAAGTGGGAGAGCTGAGGTCTCTAACAAGGAGGTGAAGAAAATTTTAGAGAAAGTAGTAAACCCGAACAGAAAAGACTAGTCTCTAAAATTAGAAGATGCATTATGGGCTTACATGACATCATACAAGACACAAATTGGGATGTCACCATATCAGTTGGTTTATGGGAAAGTGTGTCACCTACCTATGGAGTTACAACATAAAGCCTACTGGGCAATTCAAAAGCTCAACTTTGATCAAACAGCAGCAGGTGAAAAGAGGCTACTTCAATTGATCGAACTTGATGAATTCAGACTACAAGCCTATGAGAATTTGAAGTTGTATAAGGAAAAGGTTAAGAAGTGGCACGACTAAAAGATCATACAAAGAAAGTTTGAATTGGGACATTCAGTTTTATTATTCAATTGACGACTGCGGTTGTTCCCAGAAAAGCTAAAATTGAGATGGTCGGGGCCATTCATAATCAAAAGGGTTTTCCTATACGGCGCTATTGAGTTATATAGTAGAAATCCATTGGAGACATTTAAAGTCAACAGTCAGTGGTTGAAGCATTACTGGGGTGGCGACATCGACAATGGAGCCACTGCAATCACGCTTGTCGATGCGCCATGAACAGGGAGTAGTCAGGCTGGAAGACTTAAAATTAAGCACTAATTTGGAGGCAACCAAATTTTACTTTTATTCTCAGAATTTTCTTTTTATTTTTAAGCATTTTAACTAATTCGTAGTTCAGAGTATAAGTTTAGTGTGAATTTAGTTTAAAGTATAAATTTAGTTTGATTTATTAGGTAGTCAGTCGAGTCATGCTTTCTAGTAAATTCAACTTCCAATGTACAATGTTTATGTCGTTATCTTAAACGTATAATGTTATGGTGTTTCAAGTACTTAGGAAGTGCATGGATAGGTGTTGGATGCAAAGAATTAGAAAATCCAAGTTCAACTGCAGTGTACCCCGTGCATTGCTGAGAGAAATTTTATTAAGGAAACCCTCATTTGGTGGGTCTTAAGCAACGATGAGACCCTCCCGGGGCCGATAAATTGCATAGGAAAACCCCGCCGGGATGGGGGTCTTAACCCAGAATCAGTATGCCCCCCGATTGGGGCGGGCATCTATAGCTTAATACCCCCTATGGGGGGGGGGTACATGAAGTTAAATAGACAAATTCGGCAGTTACAGAACATTAACCCATCTTCTCCACTTCAACATCCTTCAACTACAACTGAAACCCACGACTTCCTTGTATCTTACCCATTATCTCACATTATCATCACTTACCCACTCCTTCAACACACTACAGTTCTACACTATATCTCCCCTATAAATTAAACCCCTAAATACACCACAACTTCATCTCCATTCATATAATTTCAGTCACAAATGAGTTAGGGTTCTTCAAGTGATAGTTTGGGCATCAATAACTAAGGGAAGAAGTAATCAATTGTTAATACATTGAGGGTAAGCCTTTGTTCTTGCAATCTTTCATTCTACATCACCAAGTTTAATTAACATTGCTTGGGGGAATTGTGAGTTGAGCACATCAAGTGTTTGACGAATTGTTCAAGAGAAGTTTGGGGGTATTTTGCCTAGATTTCATCCATTCCAGTATCATGGCACTGAAACCAGCAGCAAAGCGACAATGAGGCGAGAGCTCTGGGTCTACACCACCGACTCGGGCTTTTGACAGGAGAAAGTTCATAAGTGCCACCGTCGCCGATCGTTATGACTATCTATTGACTAAAGCACTAACCCTAGAACGCGGCTTGGCACCCGATAATGTAGATGAACACATGAAAAGACAAATTTATGAAAAAGGATGGGTTAGATTCACTGAAGAGACAAACCTACAATTATCAATGTAGTGAAGGAATTATATGTTAATGCGGAGGATAAGGCTCCATTCATAGCATTTGTGAGGGGCAAACAGGTTCCTTTCAGTGCCAACACTATTAACGAGTACTACAGCTTGCGAGTTCCTAGAGAGTGCCAGTATGCCTATTTGTATAACCATGATCCCGACTATGAGGCCATTTTAACTGAAATAACAAAGCCGGGCACCACATGAGTCAAGGGATGTAACGGGGGCACCATCTTCCATAGCAAGGATCTCAGTTGGTATGGAAAAATATGGTACGCGTTCATATGCGCCAAGCTATTCCCATCCACACATACGATAGAAGTGACCAAGGAGAAGATTCTCCTCTTATAGGTAATCGTGCAAGACTTTCTCATCGATGTGGGGGCCATCATAAGTTTTTCTATCTGAAGATGCCTACGGGGACCATTTTTTGGCGGCTTGCCACACCCATTTCTCATATGTGGGCTGTGCAGGCAGGCAAGAGTCAGGTGGTCTGGTGATGAGACCACCCAGATACCACTATAGATTTTAGACACAAGGATGATTGCACAATATTCAGTTTGGCCCGGGGGCGAGTCGTACCTAAGAGGAGTCGGGTTCATATTTCCACCAGCCTCGGAGGATAAGGCTGATGCTGAGGACACCTCTGACGACGACGAGTTCCAGGCAGACGAGATGATGGGAGAGCAAGGAACTGCAGAGATGCAGCAAATTGATGTTATGTTTAGCTCTTAGTTTTTCAACCTCCAGAGCCATATTGATAGATACAACAATGATGCCAACAGAAAGATGAGGAGACTCGCGGCCAGGCAGGACCATATGTTCGAGGCCATAAATATGTCCTTTGCCTCCTTGAATGTGACACTTCAAAGTTTCAATCCAAATGCTCAGTTTCCATACCAGCAGCCTGCCCCAATGCCACGGTTCCCACCCTCTGATTCTGACAATGAAGAGAAACAACCACCACCACCTTAAGCATAGGAGATTACAAGGAAGTCCTCGTACTCTGACTGCTTATTTCTATAATGAGGACATTGTAATTGTTAAAGTTTGGGGGAGTAGTTTAATTTTATGCATGTTTAATTTAGTAGTTAGATTTGCATATGTTAGTTTCATGTTTAGTTTTAGATTCATAATATGTTTGTATTCATGTAGTGTAATAGTTGCATAGTAGAGTAGTTTATAATTCGTTTATGTTTATTTTAATGTTATTCCATATATATTCCATATTTTTTAGTTAACTATTGTGTTATCTTGCATAAGTCCAACATTTTTGTTATAGTTCAGTTTATTTTGGCCAATGATGAGAATGTGATTGAGTAGACAAGTATTGTACCAAATATTATAACTTTGACATAATTTTCTGTTAAGAATTGAATCTTTTTCTATTTGAAACTGGTATAATCAAGGTTAGCACATTAGAGACAACTTTGTTGACTGATTAAGTTTAAATTTTCACATAATGAACTTCTTAAGGATAATACTAGTTTGAATGAATGAGAGACATGAATAGGCGGAGATGGCTCAATTTAGACAAAAACTTAAGTTTGGGGGAAAAATTTGGGATATATAAGCTTAAAAAAAAGAAAAAAAAAGAAAAACAAAAATAATAAGACGTGAAAAGAGCAAAAAGCCCCCGTAATAAAAAATAAAGCATAAGTCTAAGTCTTGAACTTGGTGGATGTTTGAAATTAGTTGGATTTAGCTTGTTCGTGAATTTTATGAGTTTACACTTTATGATGTCTTTCAAGAGATCTACTATGTGTTGTATTTAGCATTATATCAGTTAACATAGATGTTGAGCACACACGCACTATACCAATAGTAACAATTTAAGATTTGATGATTGATAGGAATTATTGATTGGTTTTGATATGAAGTATTGTCGTGTTTTCTTGATTTCTCTGAGGCCGGTTGAATAGATTTGACTCTATCATTACTGCTAGATTCGTAGGCATATAGAATAGTTGCATTACATTTCATTGCATTGCATTGTATAGCACTTTTGTTTTGTTTTGTGCTCGAGGACTAGCACGAGTTTAAGTTTGGGGGAGTTTGATGAGTAGGTTTTATACCTACGAATCGGTTTCTAATTCAAGTTTAAACTGTGTTAATTCATCATTTTTGTGATTCTTTTTACTTGTTTAGTATTGTTTTATGTTTAGGTGTGGTGGCAAAGCATATGGGCTTAAAAGGTGGTTTCATGGCTAAAGTGGGCAAGATAATGAGCAAGAACTGGACTTCTGCAGAAGACACCCCCATCGGTAATGGGTTACTTAGTCGAAACGAAGCAATGCTGGTTAGGTAAGCTATTAAATAAAGAAAACCCCCTGCCCAAGGCGAAGTGCAGGGAAAAACAAGTCTCTTATTTGAATTGTATTGCTGCATATGCGTGAAGGATAGTGGTTGGCATGGTGTGAAACTCCAGGGGGCGTCGAATTATGGTGAGAATATGTGTCCTAGGCTGGTTATTAACAAGGAAAACAACAAGGCAAATAACGAATAATCAATTTAGCAATTTTGAAGACCTACTTTGAGAAAGAGCATTGGAGGAAGGATTTGAAGGTGAAATTCACGATAATTGCAGAATGAAGCAAAGGAGAAGGGTGGTTCTGGATTCATTCTTTTTCTTTAATTCATTAATTGTAATCAGGATGATGATTACATGATGAATTCAGTTTTTATTTCAATTATAATGAACTAATTTACTTGTTAGGCTTATGACGGATCTTATGGTTGAATGATGATTATGTAGCCTTGAATTTCAGTTTAATAATCTATCTTTTCAGTTTATCTATAGTGATTTGTGCTTTATCTATGAATTACTTGATCACCAATTCTATGTGGATTTGTATGGATTCGGGAGATGATGTATGAATTTAGACCTAGTCGTTATAGCATGTGTTCTTAAATTCTGTGATTGAATGGAATCTTGATGAATGTTAGGGTAGAGATATTCCTAGCATCGCATGTAATTGGATAGAGAACTTGAATTTAAACCTTGTTTGATTATAATTCACATAGAGATATAGTGAATTAGTTGATTAAGGTGTTTAGCTTAATTCTATCTAATTATGGATTTAAATTAATATGGTATTAGTGCATCGAGTGATGGCTAGTTCTACTTGAGTGTTCTTGATTAATAAACTGGGATAGTGAATTGAACTGAAATAAGGTGTAATAATCAGAGTGAAACTTAAAGTGAAGTTATAAGACTAATTCTCCTATATTTATTTGAAATTACAGTTTTTAAGTTTGTTGATTGATTGATAGTTTTAATATTTTTAGTTTTAATAGATATAATCATTGAATTTAATAGTTTAATAAAATTTGGATTAATATAAAGCTGGTAATTGTTAGGATTATTATCATACTAAATCTTTGTGGGAACGATACTCGACTTATCATTATATTACTTGTTGACCACGTGCACTTGCATGTGAGCGTAATTAGATTTCGACCAACAATTTACAACTCCATCATTTTTATCATCTTTGCACCTAGTTACATGATGCATTAATGATATAAAATACATTTTGATATTTTCAAATTATTTTTGTCTAGCTGAAACAATTAGTATAGACTATTCTTAAAACAGTTCAAAAACCTTTGCAAATCATTTTAGTGATATCATACCTCAACAGGTAACGATGTGTCAGTGTCCTGAAGTCCACACATACACAATTGTCACCATGTGTTGAGAATAAAAATTCATTTTTAAAAGGCACATCAGTGCGTATTTAGCTTGATGTCAAAAATTTTGAAGTCTAGCTGTTGGGTAAAATCTAATTATGCACAACACGTAAGTATACGTGGTCAATAAGTAATACAGTGAAAGTAGAGTATCGTTCACACGAGGAATTATTAATACAAATTACCAAATACTAACTCTTAACCAAACTAATTTTATTTAAAAAATCAATTTAAGATTATAAAGTAAATTACTTAATTAAACTAATTCTAATTACAACTATTACAAATCAGATTATGGAGATTTAAGATCACAACTTCACTTATTGCTTCATTTAAGTTAGCACACTTCTCATCAATTATTTTCTATCCTGAATTGTTTATCAAGAATACTAAAGCAGATAAAACCACTTCTCGATGCATAATACCCATACTCACTTAAATCCACAGATGACAAAATTAAGCAAGACATCCTAATTAACTAATCCACTATATCTCTATGTGAATTACAATTAAAAAGAATTTAAATCATAAGTTCTCTATAGGATTACATATGGCGTAAAGGCATATCTCTATCCTAAACACGAATTATGCATTCCATTTATGCAGAAATCACAAACACATGCTACCATGATCAGATCTAAATCTATACTTCATCTCTCAAGTTCATATAGGCAATTAAGAAATTAAGTCCAAATCACAGTAGATAATCCTCACAATAGAACATAATAATTGATAGCGAAACATATTAAAATAAACTACACAATAAAATCTATTGTAATATCAAACAAAGAATTAGTTCATTGAATTAAAACTAAGAATCCACACTTGAAATAACATTAAAGATAAAAATAAGAATAGAGTGAAGAATAAATCTGTTGTCAGCAAATCTCCATCTTCCTCAAGCTCCTGCTCTTGATCTTCAATGGTCTCTAAGTTGCATCAATCTCCAAAACTAATAAGAACTAGGGTTTTTATCCTAATCTACTCTAGTCTAATCTAATAGAATCCTCTCCTCCCTTTCTCTCTCTCTACTAATCCTTGTGATTCTCCTCTTTTTATAAGCCTCTTTATATGTCTTTAAGTCCTCTTGGAAGTCCTTGAATCAATTAGCTCGAACCAATCCTTATCGGACTCAAATTCTGACAAAATCATTTTTTCCACGCGTACCCAAGCCTCGGCTTGCTTGTTGCCTTCATAATAGCAAGCCCCAACTTGCTATGATGCTGTTATTGAACTCAGGACCCCAGCCCCGGCTTGGGTATGTTCTGATAGTTGCTTCCTTTTGCTGCAGTGTGATATGGTAAAACAGCCATAACTTTTGATCCTGGAGGAGTTATGGGGCCTTCCACCTATCAAATCAAAGCTCTTGACGAGCTCTACAACTTTCATTCTTTGAGAATTAAGAAATAATGAACAGATGAAGGTCGAAATTGGGTTGGAAGTGACTGCTATGCAAATGGCCACCCAAAATAGTGAAGTTCAATGATGTCCGTTGGTACAAATGTCATAACTCTTGCATTCGAACTCCGATTGGAATGATTCAAGATGTTTCGGAAAGCTAAGAAGAAGCTCTAAAACATAATCCAAGTTGCAAGCCAAGAACATGAAATAAACATGAAAGCCCAAATGATGTTCGGATGGTTTTTCCTTGCATTTTTATACCAATAGTCGCTCACACAGTTCTCAAGCATATAATCTACAAAATAAACACAAAATGCACGAAAAGTAACTAAGAAACATGAGTTTAAGCGACTAATTCAAGTAATAGATACCGGATAAGTAGGTATAAAACCTACTTATCAAATACCCCCAAACTTAAACTGTTGCTTGTCCCCAAGCAACACAACATAATTCAATGCAATGGAATGTAACTAATCTACATGCCTATGAATCCAGAATTATTGATAAACACAAGTATATTCAACCGACCTCAGCGAAAAAAAATAAACATGACAATACTTCATATCAAAACCAATCAACAATTTCCTAGTCAATCATCAAATCATAAACTGTTATTACTGGTATAGTGCGTGTGTGCTCAATAACCATGTTTACTGATATAACATCAAATTTAACACATAATAAATCTCTTGAAGGCATCATACAGTGTAAATTCAAGAAATCCACAAACGAGCTAAATCCAACTAAATTCAAACATCCACCAAGTTCAAGAGTCCAATCCGGGATACTTATGCTTTACTTTTCATTACGGGGGCTTTTTGTTCTTTTCCCTTCTTATTGTTTTTTTCTCTTTATTATTTTTTTTAACCATGACTTTGCAATGTCACATTCCATTAAGCTAACAGTGCTACCCCTTAGCGAGCTTTTAACCAACGATTCCTAGACCATTAAGACCTTAGGGCGCTAGGTGTAAAGACACTCCCTCGGGTGTACTTGTTCAAGTAACAAAGGCCCCGAAATAAGATTAGCCACAATAATTTTTCATCATTTTTTTTTATAATTTTTTTTCTTTTTCTTTTTTTTTGAAGCTTATATATCCCAAAATTTTTCCCCAAACCTAAGTTTTTGTCTAAATTTAGCCATCTTCGCCTTTTCATGTCTTTCATTCATTCAAACTAATATTATCCTTAAGAAGTCCATTACTTGGTAATTTAAACTTAAACAGTCAACATAGTTGTTATCGTGCTAACCTTGATTATACACGTTTCAAACAGAAAAAGACTCAATTCATAACAAAAAATCACGTCAAAGCTCTAATAGTCAGTACTATACTTGTCTACCTAATTCCAATCTTATCATTGGCCAAAATAGACTATAACTATCTAACAGCTGAAATCATGAAGATGAACATAGTAACTAACTTCTATTTCTGAAATTTTTATCTTAATTTTTTTGATTAATTTTTTAAAATAAAACAAGAAACTGAATATAATGCTATTCAAACTACACTATTATGTAACTACTTATGCAGTTGTACTATATGAATGCAAACATAATGAACCTAAACTAAACACGACAACATAATGCAAAATAAATAAATAACAAAACATAAACATGAAACTAAACATGTAATAAAGAACTAAACTAAACTCCCCCAAACTTAGCAATTACAATGTCCTCATTGTAAGAATATAGCAGTAAGTAGAAGAGAACTTCTTTGTAATCAGCTAAACGTGAGGTGATGGTAGCATGGAACAAAGACTGAAAACTCCTCCACATTAAAATTTGAAGGAGGATACTGTGTCATGGGCTCAGGCTGGTGGCTTCCCTTTCCATAATCTTTTTCCTATCCATTCAACTTCCAATACCTGTATGAAGAGAGATAACATGGATTATAATAACGCTATGGAATATAATGTTATTCCTATCTACTAAATAAACTAGTAAGGCAAATAAATATAAAAATTCTTGGGTTACCTCCCGATCGGTGCTTGATTTACTGATCTTTCGGCTGACTTTTTATGCGTCAACGCTATCCAATTCCTCTTCGGTAATTGAGGAACCCTCCATCCATCAGAAATAATCTAACTTTTGGCAGGTTCCCATTTTTGATGGCTTTCAAATTAAAGTCACCTAGCATTCTTTGTTTAGATAAGATCACATTCAAGAACAACTGGCATTGAGGCTTTTCCAACATAATTGGTTCTTCATCTTTTTCATCCCACCCCTCGTACCATGGCTTTGAAGTTGTACTCTCTCTTACGTCTCCAGGAGCTTTACCGACGACATGACTACCAATCAGACAAGGTTTTGTAAATCTAACTGGAGTCTTGAACTTTGGTGGAGAAGGCACTTGAGGAATTAATAACACCAGCTCATCATCGTTGATTCTCACAATTAGTTTTTCACCGACCTTGTTTTCATTATTCCCACGTGTTTCCTCTTTTTCAACGTCTTGTGGCTCATCCAATTGTATATTTAGTTCGGGTACTTCATTAATCTCGAAATCCTCGTCATAACACCAATTGTTTTGAGGATAATTGTTCAAGGCTTTTAGCATTTGATCCATCTGGTTCTGCAGATTTTGAATTGATATCTCTTGATTAATCCTCCTCTCCTCATTTGATGCTATGAACTTGGACAATAATTCCTCCAACCTTGAATTATCTATCTCAGTTTTGGAATCCATGTATTGAGGACCATGTGTGGAAGTAGTGATGAGTTGTTCCATTTGGTTCTGAAAATTATGGCTTGATATTTCTTGACTCATCATCATTTCCTCTTGGTTTGCTATGAGCTTTGACAGTAATTCCTCCTACTTTGACTTTTCTTCTTGTACTGGAGGTGGACAGAAGAATTCTGAAGTGTATGTTGGATTTGGAGCGGAGTATTGATCTTGATAGTTATAGCTCCATGGTGCATCTGGGTGATACCCCCAAACTTGATGATAACTGGGATAAGAATAGTTGTTGGGGTAGTTACCACCATACTGTACCGGCCTAAGACTGATGGTGCATTTATTACTCGGGTGATTGCCAGCACAATAATTACAAGTAACTGCTATCCTTCGATTACGTTGGGCTGCAACAACATCCAACCTCCTCGAAAGTGTCTCAAGTTATGCTGATAATGTAGAAAATACATTAAATCCATCAATCCATGTGTCACTTAGTTAAGTCATATTCGAATATGGCCTTTGATAATTGCATCCATCCATGGTACCTGAAAAGAAAGAAAATAGGAAGAGAATTAAATAAAAAGAAAAAATGTTTAAATTAAGAATAATTTGATTGAAGCTAATATTGGCAAAAAATATTAAACTAATTCATCGGTAACGGCGCCAAAAACTTGTTGGGTAAAATCTAATTACGCACAACACGCAAGTATACGTGGTCAACAAGTAATACAATGAAAGTAGAGTATTATTCCCACAAGGAATTATTAATTCAAATTACCAAATACTAACTCTTAACTAAACTAATTTTATTTAAACAATCAATTTAAGATTATAAAGTAAATTACTTAACTAAATTAATTCTAATTACCACTAATTACAAATAAGATTATGGAGATTTAAGATCACAACTTCAGTTATTACTTCATTTAAGTTAGCACACTTCTCATCAATTATTTTCTATCCTGAATTGTTAATCAAGAATAGTAAAACAGATAAAACCACCTCTCGTTGCATAATACTTATACTCACTTAAATCCACATATGACAGAATTAAGCAAGACATCCTAATTAACTAATCTACTATATCTCTATGTGAATTACAATTAAAAAGGATTTAAAGCATAAGTTCTCTATAAGATTACATTTGGCGTAAAGGCATATCTCTATCCTAAACACAGATCATGAATTCCATCTATGCAGAAATCACAAACACATGCTATCATGATCAGATCTAAATCTATACTTCATCTCTCAAGTTCATATAGATTATCACGGTAATTATTAGCTAGGCAATTAACCAATTAAGTCCAAATCACAATAGATAATCCTCACAATTAAACCTAATAATTGATAGTGAAGCATATTAAAATAAACTACACAATAAGATCCATTGTAATCTCAAACAAAGAATTAGTTCATTGAATTAAAACTAAGAATCCACACTTGAAATAACATTGAATACAAAAATAAGAATAGAGTGAAGAATAAATCTGTTGTCAGTAAATCTCCATCTTCCTCAAGCTCTTGCTCCTGATCTTCAATGGTCTCCCAGTTGCATCAATCTCCAAAACTAATAAGAACTAGGGTTTTTATCCTAATTTAATCTAATGGAATCCTCTCATCCCTTTCTCTCTCTTTCTCTACTTATCCTTGTGATTCTTCTCTTTTTATAAGCCTCTTTATACGTCTTTAAGTCCTCTCGGAAGTCCTTGAATCAATCAGCTCGAACTAATCTTTATCAGACTCAAATTCTGACAAAATCATTATTTCTACGCGTACCCAAGTCCTGGCTTGCTTGTTACTTTCATAATAGCAAGCCCCGACTTGCTATGCTGGTGTTATTGAATTCAGGACCCCAGCCCCGACTTGGGTATTAGGATTAAAATAGCAAGCCCAGGCTTGGGTATGTTCTGCTAGTTGCTCCCTTTTACTGCAGTGTACTCTGGTAAAACGGCCATAACGTTTGATCCGGAAGGCGTTACGGGGCTTGCCACCTATCCAATCGAAGCTCTCAACGAGCTCTATAACTTTTATTCTTTGAGAATTGATAAATAATGAATGGATAAGGGTCAAAATTGGGTTGGAAGTGACTGCTATGCAAATGGCCACCCAAAATAGTGAAGTTCAACGACGTCTGTTGGTACAATTGTCATAACTCTTGCATCCGAACTCCGATTGGAATGATTCAAAATTTTTCAGAAAGCTAAGAAAAAGATCTACAACATAATCCAAGTTCCATTCCATGAACATGAAATAAACATGAAAGCCCAAACGATGTCCGGATTGTTTTTCCTTGCATTTTCATACCAATAATCGCTCAAATAGTTCCCAAGCATAGAATCTACAAAATGAACACAAAATTCATGAAAAGTAACTAAGAAATATGAGTTTAAGCAACTAATTCAAGTAACAGATACCGAATAAGTAGGTATAAAACCTACTTATCACTAGCATAGTTAGAAGATTTGGAATACCTATGCTTCCACCATCAACTCCACTTTCTATAATGATCCATTGCTTAATAATTCTATATATTCCTATCATCCTCAATCCTCCATTCATAATTTTCCTATACCCCAGTTCATCAAACTTACCACACGTTATAAGTTCAGGAATTTTCCATAATAATATGAGTTTTAGAACTTATCCTAGCAATACGTAGTTCAAGAACTAATAAAGAACTGTCCATACGCTTAGGGGTTCAAAAATATACTATACGATTATGAGTCACAAACTTACCATAAGTATGAGTTTTAAAAACTCGCACCTAACCTTATATCCTCTACCTATCTGTTATACATATGAGAAAAGAATCACCTTCTCAACACGCATATAGCAAATAGCGCGACACAAACATTTCAATGATTATCACTACCAGAAGCTAAGTGGTTGTCGAACCAAATACAATCCCCTACCCATACAAAGAATTGGTAAACTCGACCACTAATCAATATAGGAAGCTAAGCGGTTGTTACACCAAGGATAATTCCCCGCCTATACAAAGAATTGTTCAACTTAACCACTATATCAATATAGGAAGCTAAGTGGTTCTAAAAAAAAGTACAAATTCCCCGCCCGTACAAGGAATCATACAACTTAGCTGCTGACATGAGTCCTCAATTGAAATCCCACATAATCCTAACTTTCCCTTACTCTATACGAATTTTGTTTAATCTGTATTTCATCATCCCCAACCCTTTTCTGAGTTGGTATAGTACTAATTCATAGTACAACTTACACACAACAGTTTTACTGTAAAATTTTCAATTATTTGATTGATCCTCCTCCCTACTATGACCTTATCAGATCACATAGTGATCTCATATTATAATCTTATTATATTATGATTATGTCCTAAGTTATGATTGTTTTGTTTTACGATCTCTTTTCCCCTTTATAAGTTTAGTCTTTTAGACTCCATCTATTCATTATTACTGTTCATCTTTATTATCAGAGCTAGGTAACTCTGGATCTTTATTACTTACCGAGATTCGTCTTTGAATCTTATTGACTTACTAACTCTATTTGAGTTAGTCCTTATCCTCATCCTTATCGTTATATCCTAAGGTAACCCTACCTAAGGTTTATAACCTACAGCTTTGATACCAAATGTAACGTTCCCAAATTCGGGTACTAATCACCACGAACCTGGTACACCAATTCTATAACTATTGCGGAAGATATAAACATAAATTGTTTATACATATACCTTTACACATAATCCCCAAGGTCGATAACCTTAACTAATACACACATCCAAATCCTAAAGGACTTACAATGTTATTTGCCATTAATACTATTACAATTTTAACATGTACAATAATCCATTCTTGTAACTTGTCTTTACCTTTGCCTGTGTCCGAAGTATTCGTCTTAATCTGAAATGTTTATCATTATATAGTAAGGGTTAGTAACAAGTTTGCCCAGCAAGTTTAAGTTCAAAGAAAGATATATATGATTGAAAGAATAATAAGTTGGCTGACAAACTTTCAACAATATAACATAATTGTGAAACAACATGAATCAATTTTCATAACTGCATGATCGAGTCAATAATGATGAATGGCCAATAATGAACATGAATAAATTAACTGAACCAAATGGTAATGAAGGTGATCAACCTTTCATACCTGATGAACATATACAACATGAACAACATGCGAATCAATAATCAAAGAGGTGATATAATCAACAATG
Source organism: Panax ginseng (assembly GCA_020205605.1). Classification (NCBI taxonomy): domain Eukaryota; kingdom Viridiplantae; phylum Streptophyta; class Magnoliopsida; order Apiales; family Araliaceae; genus Panax; species Panax ginseng. The sequence continues at coordinate 125,510,121 of CM035130.1, read as the reverse complement.
ATTAACCACGAACATACTTTACAATAATAACTCGAGTTCGAGTCAAAAAACTTGCCTGTACCGTCGACTACTGCTACGCAATCTATTTTATCTTCAATTGAAAGACCTAATATTGATAATCAATCTCCTAATTAGAATAATATCATCACATATCTTACAGTTAAATATAGTTATACTATATCCTAAACACACAAGCACATATCCTTAACAGTCACTAAAACATATAAAACCTGGTATCAAGTCAAACTATTTCAGTCTGAATTGAGTTCGGTACTATTTCGACATCCCGATTGCCTAATCAAATAATTATCGAGCTTATTTTCAATAAGACTTTACTTAAACGGTTTAATATTATCTTATATAATTTAGTTATTAGTCAAAATATTTTTCAATAGCTCATAATAATTTTCAAATAATTATTATCATTTATAATGATTTTTCAATCATTAATATCATTTTTAAATGATTATAATACCACATAATTCTATTATCATTAATATTTAATAAATTTCAAATATTAATGAAATTCGTATCACAATATTTAAAAGTTATTTATTATCACTCAAAGTATTTTAATACCTTAATATCACCTTTAAATGATTTTAAAGTATTTAAAACTATTATTAATTAAGCGCCATTAATATAAAAATATTAATGTATTTCATGAAAAAATATTAATAGTTATGTTTTATAACTTAAAACATTTTTAAAACCTTTAAGTCATTTTTAAATGATTTTTAAAACATTAAAACTATTTTTCATAATTTATTTAATATAATTATTAAATAAATTTATTATCATTAATATTAAATATTAATGAAATTCATATCAAATTATTAAAAGTCATTCAAAATAACTTAAAATATTTTCTAAAACTTTTATATATTTTCAAATGATTTTTAAAATATTACAATCATTTTTAAGTAATTTATTTAATATTATTATTAAATAAATTAAATATCATTAATATTTAAATAAATCAAAATATTAATGAAATATATCCCAAATTATTAAAAGTTAATTTTTATTCCTTAAAATAATTTTTACAAATTAATTATGAATATTTCATAATTATTTTCCATTTTATTCTAATTATTTAAATTAAATAAATCATTTTTAATAAAACTGCCGCTAAATGGGCCTATCGCGACAAAACTGTCGCTATAGGTGTTCTTGAGCCATCAAGAACATTCAAAGTAAGTGTCTTAGTAGCCCAGTTTGACCACTTATAGATCTTTTATCTTGATGTTTCTGGGCATTTAGGTGTACTACCTATGTAGTATTGAATTGATGTAATACTACAAGCACAAACAAAGTTCAGTGTCAAACTACATCACATCTTGAAGATATAAGTTTTCAAAATGACTGTCAGAGTTGTTCTTCATTTTCTGGGTTACCTAGAAAATAAGAACAGCGTCAAGGGTCCTTTTTCTAGCCTTTATAACTTGGATTCTAGGCTTACTCTAAATGTTAAAGTGTAACACTTATGTAGTATGTATGTCAAGGTACAAAAGTAATACACTTTTGTAGCTTAACAACATCACAACTGAAAGATCTAGGCCAGTAAAAATGGTGTCAGAAACTTGTTCTTGAAGATTCTGGTTTTTCCAAAAATCTTTCCCAATAAGTTGGTCAACCCATATTTGACCAACAATATCTTTGATTCTGGTCATGATCTAGGTGTTCTAGTATCATGGTTTTGTAGTCCATATTTCAGAGTATATCAATGATACACTCTCATAGCTTAAAACCTCAACAACTACAAGATCAGAGGCTTGAAAAATTTTGTCAGCCAAATTCTGGGTTTTCCAGAACCCAGTTTCTGTGACTGGTCAACCAAGTTTGACCATGAATAACTTGAGATCTAGACATGGTATGGACTTGATTCCACTTTCAGTCTACTCCCCTCATGGCATAGAATATCAATGATACACTTAGCCATCCTAACATCTAACAGATTGAGATCTAGACGCTCTAACATATGGCAGTCAGACCTCAAATTAGGGTTCTTGACTATTTTCATAAATTCTTATTTTCTTGCATTTAGATGTTCTGGATCCATGATGTAACATCATAGATCACTAAATAACATCTTAAAACACTAATCTAAACAACAAAACACATAGTTCACATAAATCATAAGGATCTAGCATGGATTAGGGTTTATACCTTTAATGCTTCAATCATTGATTCTGCCCTCATGATATGATCTTGGCTAGTGTATGCGTTGTTATGGGCTTAACTTTTACTGATTTCCTCTCAACATTTCGGGAATTGGAGAGAGAGAAAGTGTTGGCTAGGTTATGAACTAAAGTGAGATATTTTCTTACAATAATTACTAATCTTTTGATTCAATGTTTGTAATTGTTGCCAGGTGTCATCTTGTGGCCGATACAAAGGGATTTGAAGCACATGGCATATCTAGATTGATGACTCACCAAGATTTGGTGAAATCTTTTACTTAAAAGCTAAGTAAAAGGGCATTTTGGTAATTTCACAGCTACTAATGGTATTTTGGTCATTTTCCCAACAATTCGAAGGGTAATTTGGTCATTTCACATATATCCCATAACTTTTAACCGTTAAGTCTTAATACTTAACATTAGGTGTGACGCCCCCAAAATAGGTATACATCACCCATCTTGAGTCGCCAAATACATGGTACAAAATTCAAATACAACTTAATTATACAATAGCCGTGTAAAATACGACAAAACATAATCTAAGAGTTTTAATAAGAATATTGTCATCTAGACAATATCCACACTCAATGGAGTCCTCATTACATTTATTATGACAATATTTAACATAATAGTGAGGACTACTAATGCTATCATCTGGACCGTCACTCCGTTCCCCGACTAGTCCCGGCTACTTTCTCATTTCCTGAAGAGAACATTGAAAGAAAGGGTGAGCTTAACTAGCCCAGTATGAAATATTATGACTAAGATAATGCAGAATAAATTATCATTAGCCTTCAACAATGTTAAACTGATAGAGTATAATAGACAACAAGTTTAACTGCAGCGGAACAAGCAATCCATTAGAAGGGTCAAGTAGAGCATAAAATCTACTATCTTCTATGATTTAAAAAGTTTTTTATCAACTTTATCGCTGAGACTCAGCTTAATAAATAAAATTGAATCATCCCTGCATCACGACCAAGGATATTCATGTAATCATCAATGGTCATGACTATACCGAATAATCCCTGGTCATAATCACACCAACAACTACATATTAATGAACTACAGGTTAATGAGGACTTTTAACACATCATTCGTCACATTACGGTCATGATTATACCGAATAATCCATGGTCATAATCATACCAAGTCCATCTATGCACGTAAGCCAAAGATGACTTTCATCACAATATAAGCATGACGATGATGATAATGACATAATAATTCAATAAAACAAGTTCAAGGATAAATTTTAAAGATTTATAATTTTAATTTATCCAAAAATCAATAACGTCAAATTGTCAACATGATACTTCTTTGTGGAGTAAAATTCAAGAATGCTTAGAAGAATATTTCCATGAAAAGAATACTGGATGAAGCGCAAATATCAAGGATATTCCACTAATTTCATGGAGTATAGAAGCCAAAACTTTAACTAACTGAGTATAATAGAATATATGAAACCGAAAAAGGATTTTTGCCCGCCATGCGGTAATCCACGTAGACAGATCATTTCCACAATTTAATAAGGAATGAATACGAAGGATCATTCACCATGCATGTGGTAATCCACATAGACGAGTTATTCCAATAGAATAATAAAGAATGGAATAATGAGAAGAATTCACTGGCGCCACGTAATCCATACGAGATAGGTTATTCCAATGTAATAATAAAGAATGAAACGTGTCATGCGCAGAACTTGCGATGCATGGATATTCCAACGAGAATAATAAAGAATGGAACCGGTCATGCGTAATCGTATGAGATAAGATATTCAACATGAATAATAAAGAATGGAATAACAACGAGAATTCACGGGCATGCGATAGACCACCACGCAGACGAGTTATTCCAGCGTAATAATAAAGGATGGAATAATGAGAAGAATTTCACCATGTATGCGGTACCAGCATGACAAAGTTATTCCAACATAATAATAAAGATCGGAATAACAACCCTCACGAGTATTGAAAGAAAATAACTCTCTTCATGAATACGAAAGAATAATACCCCTTACCTTAGAAAAAACTGGATACTGGAATAGTGAGGTAGTAGACTTCTCTTCTTCTTTCTCTCTATAATTTCTCTCTATAATAATTGCTCTATAGCTTTTGTGAATTGGTGAGAAATGAAGGAAGAATGAGCTTCTATTTATAGAAAAATATAGTTTCGATAATTGCACATTTTGGGGCTCAAAATATTATAGTATAATACCTTCCTCTTTTTCTTCATTTTTAATTTAGTCCTGCAAGTATTATCAAACTTGCACCACCCCCCCTAATAGTCAATCATGTGAATCAATAGTTCAATCATGTGAATAAATAGTTATAATCATGTGAAAATACGAATTACAGTATAGTACCTCCATCTATACCTCTATTTTTAACTTAGTCATGCAAGTATTATCAATCTTGCACCAACTCCCCTAATAGTACAAGAATGTGAATCAATAGCACACACATGTGAACAAATAGTTATAATCATGTGAATTAATAGCAATTAATTGCTCATTTATCCGATTAATTACCCGACTAGTCAGTATAACTTCCAGACATCAATTAATACCGAAATAAATGTCGATTTCCACTAACACTAATAATTCCAACACAATGGAACTATCAATTTCATCTTTAATCAACACGAACTTATTCATCATTAATATTATAACTCACAATATTTAACAAACGTGTGTCGTTCCCGGAAAGAGGGGCTTTCAGATAAGGATTTCTCCTTATTAGTGCGCAATTAGATGACCAAACCTCTCCTTGATGGAACTTATAGACATTATAAATATTGCAATTTAATAATATGAATAACTTTGCCAAATCTCAATTATTGATTTAATAATATACCATATTATGCACGATGATAATCTTTGTGACAATAAGCTGAATCAATAATATGAGAGATATGATGCGCAATTATCGTAGCAATAATTGAGTATAACCGAAAGTGACTTCTCACGTAAGCATCAATAATCAATACTGAGTGCAACTATGCAAGCACGCAGACATCTTTGTACTTTTACTCTTTGGGTAGTTCAATAGTTTTAACGGTAACACTTTCGCCGTTATTTTTATAAAATGATAATTCTGTCGTTTTCTAACTACGACAATACTTCCGTTGTGGGGTCCACCAATGAATGTGCTGTCATACGAATATTTCCTAATAAAACGAATATTCCCCGATCAATTGAATATTTTATAACCACTTGCTTACTTTGCAAAATTTGTAAATATTATGCACAACTATAACATTATATCAAATCCACACCATAATATTCAAAAATATATTTCAAGAAAACTATTCTTTATTCATAAAAGTTGGGGTCTTACATTAGGGTTCCTAAATTAGGGTTTAGAAATTCTCAATTAGGGTTTAGGGTTTTTAAAAATTAAATTAGGGTTTCCAAAGCTAGAATTAGGATTTCTAACCAATCGTTAGGGTTTACTATCTAAACATTGATGTTCTTATCATAACATTAAGGTTTGTCAATGTTATAACTTATCTGATTCATACTTAACCCTTAACCACATACCGTACACACATATAACCACAATACACAAAACCCTATACCTCGCTATCAGATAATTACTTACAGTTTGTAATTTATACAAATCCTTCAAAAAAAATTTTGAAATCCATACCTTATTTCCTGTCTAGGACTTATTATCTAACCTTTATTCAGTCATTTGAGATTTTATAAATCCTATAAATTCTCGGGTTGTTACATACGCACACTGATTGCTTGACTCTATGATGATATTAAAGTGGTGGACTACCAATTACAAAGCTTTCATTTCCTTCTTTTCTTGAAAATCAAAACTAATGAGAAACCATAGGTTTTGTGTTTAAAAATTTGAGAATTTAATGTGTATTTGGTTGAGGATAGGAGAGATTGGGGTTTGGTTTATATAAGATTTCAGTAGTGGACGAATTTGGTGTGTAATGGGAGGGATTGGGGTTTTGTCGTGGGTCTTATATAGCTTTGGTTTTAGTTTTGAGAGATATGAGTGGTATGAGCATGATCTGCAGAAGAGTTTTTAAAATCTAAAATCTCATACCCCCGCTGAGGCAGGGTCCTTTTTGCCTACAAACACCAGCTGGGGGTAGGCATGTCCAGAGAGCCCACCAACTGGGGCGGGCATGTAAGTCTTGTACCGACTTTGATTTACTGCTATTTTGACCCGCACGCACGTATAACTTCCTCCTTTGTTCCTGAAAACCATTAAAACCCATGATTTAAGTTAATCGCAGACAAATTGAGCAAGAATGTATTAAGTAACCACTCAATAACAAGCTAATGAACTACTAACCTATGAATTGCAAAAATTTGAACTATTTTATACTAACATTATTAACTAAGCTACTAAATTATGTAAGATGAAACTAAATACTGTAAATATAAGAAAATTGGGTTGCCTCCCAATGAGCGCTTGTTTTTAAGTCTTTCAGCATGACTACTCCCTGTTTCTAGTCTTGATCGGTTGGGATATTTTTAGAATGCTGATTGTTTACCTCATATAACCAACAATGCTTTATTACACTCCCGTTCAACTGCATTTTTGGGAGTGAAGTTGACTTCATATCCTCAATGAGCGCCTTTAGACCACCAACCTCTCTACAATCCTTGTGTTTGACATGTGTGTATTCACCTCGATCAAGTCGCTCTCTTCCTTTTCAGATTATTGGAGAATAAGTTCACTGAACATGACTCGCTAATGAATACCTAATGGAGTTTTACTTGTCTGTCAATAGGAATTCTTGTAGTGATAGTAGTACAAATGATCCTTAGACTTGAGATCATGATCGTATCTTATATATAATGAATTACACTTTGACTTATTACTTAAGACTCTTTGGGTATATCAAAGGGTATGCTTCGGAGTAATAAGTTATATATGGAGATAATGAGTGATCAATAAAAAATCTACCACTTCTAGTAAAAGAAGAGAAATGTCCTATGTGATTCGATAAATGAAAACCCAGGAATCCTTGGCCAAAGTGAAATAAAATTAGAAATTAGTTTCTAATAAGCATTTATTCGGAGTTGTGCATTTGGGAATTAAAATACATATAATTAAATAAAATAAGACTTGACAGTAATTCAATGTCTTATATTTAATTAGGACATTGTATGGTGGAAGGATTGAATTGTACGCTAACTGTAACAATCCAGAATTTTAATTGTAACTTCAAATATTTATTGAATTAAATAAATATTTTAGTTGATGTGTTTATTGTTAAATAAATATTTGTTAAATTTAATTATTTATTAGTTAAATAAATAATTCATGAGTTGTGGGGAATTAACTCAATTAAGGTAATATGTTAATTATGTTGATAATTGGTAATTTGGTAATTTTGAAGTTAATTATAATAAAAGAATGATGAATTAATTATTATGTGGTAATATTCTAATTTAATTTAATAATTAAATTCAAGAATTGATAAGGATTAAATTAATTGTTATAATGTGGTTTTAATTTAATTTAGTAATGAAAGTAATGTGTTAATTTATTAAATAAAATTATAATGAAAATTATAATTTTATGGCAATGTGATTATGTGGAAAATTGATTTAATAAGTTGTTATTAGCTTTAATATGAGAATTTATTTAAATAAAGTGGGAACAATAAACTATATTATTAATAATTTATTAAAATAAATTAAAAGAGTTTAATTCAGTTTTGCCAAATAAGGATTAATGAATGTTAAGTCTTTAATTTTAATGGGTTTTACCAATCAAGGCATAAAAATTTTAAGTCATTATTTTTAATTGGTTTTGTCAAACAAGGCCTTATGACTTTTAAATTTAAAATAAATCATAACCGATATATTAAGTATAGAGTTATTATTATGTCAGTTTTATTTTTAATACGTGATACGTTGGCGTCTCTTTATTTTACGTTAGGTGTATTAGCTTAAGCCTAAAACTAAAGAAGAAAACAGAGAAGAGAGAAATAGAGAAAAGAGAGAAGAAAGTGAGAAGCCTTAGAGAAATTTAGAGAAAATTGGAAGTTTAGAAGCAAAGAAGGGACTAACAAAGTATTCTTCATCATCTAAACACAAGAAATCAAAGGTAATATTCTTAGTTTCAAGCTTGAGTTTATGTTCTTGAGTTTTCATACAAACTTTGATTTTTGTTTTTAAAATTGATGAGATGTGGTTTATATATGCTAATTGATTGTTTATAATATGTTAGTTATCATCTAGTAACGATTTTTAGTAAATAAATTCATGAAAACATGTTTTAAAATGAATAATTGGAGTTATTTGATAATATGTGTATTTTGGTCTAGTTTGAGACTAAAATTAGTTATGAGTTTATGGTATAATCTGTAAATTGATAATTGTTATTGTTAATATGTTGGAATACGAAAAGAATGCAAGTCGAATGGATTGATTTGGTCAAGAAATAAATTTGTAGTGTTCGTATGCGCTAAATAGGTTAAAATATGAATATTAAGCATAAATCTTGTTTTTGAAGGCTCTAAATTGGTTATTAGTGTTGTTTATGTTATTAGAATGGTTACATATATATGTTATGTTGTTTGACTTAAATTTTAGGGTCTATGTGTGTGCTTGTGTTGCTGGTTGAGTGAGGAATTTGAAGTTTTGTTCATGCAAACAAAGTTGTATAACAGATTCTGATTCGGTCTGCAATGCACCAAGTAGCGACCGCTTAGTATCTTAATGCTTAAAATGTCGCGGCCGTGCCAACCCCTGACAAAAACTATTTGTTTTTATTTCAGTCCATATCATACAATCTTAACTTAATCTTATGAACATAAGAAGTTGTTAATCATATTATATGATGTTATAACATATTGTAGATGCATTGTAATACTAAATATGAAGATCTCAAGTTATTAATTAACAAGTTATAACGATTGAAACTCAATGTTTGTAAGAGTTAGAGATGAAAATTGAATGTTATAGCTTTACGTTATATGTTAGTGAGTTTTCAGATTCGAGTTATGTGGTTGATTAATATGGTTAGACCTTAAGTTAAAGGTTATAACTTAACTAAGATGCTGAATGGAACATAGAAGGTTAATGTTAGTATAACTAATTGATATTTTGATTATAACGGTATATGTAGGGTACTTTGGCGAACGTGTGATATAGTTGTGTAGCTTACGCACAAGGCAAGTTCCTTAAACCTTATTTTTTTTTATGTAAAACAAGATCCTTATCCTATCTTATTTATCATTGTTATGCAAGTTTTCTTTATCATATCTTACTTACTTTATGCAAGTTCTCTAACCCTAGTTTTATGATCATTCAATTTCTTTAACCTAACTCTTACTTTGAGAAGGTTTCCTATCTTTAACTTGTTTCTTGTTACGCAAATTCCTAAATTCTATTATTGAGCAAGTTTTAATCCTCAACTCCTTATTAATTATGCAAGTTTATTGAGCATGTTCATTGAACTCTAAATTACCCTTGAAACCTATCCAAACAAAATTTCCTTTGGTGAGGACTCGTATGTTAAACTGAGATGAACAACCCTAGCACAGGGGATTTATTACGTATAAGCATTTAGATGTTTGTGCACAATACATGGTACGAAGGGCTGATCACCCTAAGTACGGGGAATCCCTACAGTCTTATGACTGTTTTGGTTTAAGTTGAAAGAATACTTATAACCTTGGACATAGTTCATGGTCTTATGACCCTCAGATAAATTTTACATTTTGATTTCAGTTCTTGATTATCAATGATAGAGAATGTTATTCAGTTCAATTGAACTTGTTCATTTGCAGTTATTATGTTGTTATTATTCATTGTCATTTCAAGTGGGCATTTGTTTTGCTCACTCTTGCATATATAACCATTGTAGCTAAAGTTGAGAAGGTTGATGAACCTACCACTAGCAAAGGGAAAGGAAAAATGGACAAGTGTTGAAGACTTGTAAATTTATTGACTTTTATGATGTCAGACTTTATTTTAACTACTGTGATGTAATTATTTACTTTTCAGCATTTGATGAATGTTTAAGGTTAGATGACTTGGGATTTTATTGGATTTAATGATGTAACCCTTTAATGGAAAGTTTTATTGTTTAAATTTTATTATGTTTGGGTAGTTAGAAATGTATGATTAGAAAGTGAACACCAAATCGTGCGGGAATGAAGTACCTAGATTTGGGGGTGTCACAAGTTGGTATCAAAGCTTTAGGTTGTGAACCTTAGGTGGGGGAAAAAGCTTAGGAAGTAACCTTATAGTAGAATGAAAAGATAGTGGTGATAAACTCTTATCGAGTTTTAAGAAAGAAATAATAAAAACACTCTATGTGCTTATGTGGTTGCAACTTATGTGCTCATGAGTGTCGAGTAATGATAATTAGTAATTTAAAATTTAAAAATTTGTTGTCAAGATGACTAGTGTGGGAGAACCACAGATGCCTAGAGAGGAGGAGCCTCGAGATATTCAGGTAGTCTGGGAATAACTGGTGTCAAGGGAGTCATCTTCGTTGGTCATAGTGGTTGGTTATGCCCCAGAGGTTGAGCAGGGGGGTATAACTGATGATGAGGATGTGGTAGACACGGATGAGGAAAACCCCGTGGAACTGCCACAGACGGATGAAGATGAGGAGGAGTAAGAGTTTCCAACAAACTCTATTGCAGCTCATATGTATGATGAGGTATATGACTGCAACATTGTGCTTCATAAGTTGAGAAGTTAGAGGAGTTAGTAGCTGAACGTCAGACTTCGATGGCGCAGAAGGACGATGAGATCCAGGATCTTGATAAACGTCTCATCAATGTGGAATGGAAGTTGGTTCATACAGAGGGGGAGAATGAGTTGCTGATGGAAGGGATTGCAAAGCTGAAGGACAACTTGAAAGAAGAATCCTCCGAGAGAGCAAGAGTTGAAGACGCGTACGAGAAAGCTTCTCAGCGTGCAGAAGTAGCAGAGGGGGATGTACAAGCAAATAAGATCAAGATGGAAGAGGTGAATTATGTTTTCAATAACGTGATAAAACTGAGCTCAAGACCGAGTCATGTACTATCCGACTCAGTTTGAAATGCTGCAATGGTATATATTAAATCGCATAACAATGTTCAGTATTATGGAAGAGGAGCGTCGTAAGGAAATGCATCATTTTAGTAGGCCATAATAGAGAATGTAATTGATGTGTGATTAATAAATAAGATGTAAATCCCAAGTGTTATGTAATCAATGGGATATGATGATGTTATCCTGAAACTTTATTAGTTAAGGAAAAGTAATGTAAATAGTAGTGATGCTATTGTTTTAATGTTTTTTTAAAAAAATTGAATGAATAAAATTTTAATATTTATTCAAGATGTTATGTGTTATGTGATAATCTTTTATGATGTGCAAGTTAAGTGTAAAATACTTAAGAGATTGAGTAATGATCTAATAAGTGTATTTTTTAAACAGAAAATGCCTCCAAGAAAACGTCAACCACTATAACAAACCCCTGAGGGGTCTACCAACAACAACAACGCTGAGGCTAACACAGTTCAGCAATTAGTGACATTATTGACGGTAGCGCTGCTGAATCAACCGAGAATCAAGCTGCGACTTTTAAGGATTTTGAGGCGGTTGGACCACCAGAATTTTATGGGTCCATGAATCCAGTTGAAGCACAGACTTGGATCATGGAAATAGAAAAGGTTTTCAATGTTGCAAGAGTAGGTGAAGACCAGAAGACTGCTTTTGTGATATTTATGTTGAAAGAAGAAGGCAGTTATTGGAGGCGAGCAAATAAAACCCGAGGAGGTCAGGGAGTGATGACTAGGGATAGGTTCAAGGAAATATTTTTTGAGACTTATTTCCCAGAGAGTTCACAGAATCAGACGGATGTACAGTTTTAGAGCTAAAACAAGGTACGATGATGGTCTTAGAGTATGCAGCAAAGGTCAATGAGTTAGCGAGGTTTGTTTCATATCAAGTTAACACAGATGAACGCAAGGCGAGAGGATTCAACGAGGCTGAAGCCACGGTTGTTATGCAATGAGTCTTCCCTGCTTTGATTGAAGACGCGTTCGTGGTCTTGAGAAGGCGATTATCGTAGAAGGTGGAAGCGATGTCGTAACGAAGTACAATTAGGAACAGAGGAAGAAGAAGAGTGAGAATGAAGGTAAAACTGGTGATAGCAGTGGTGGGAATAATAATAACCTGAAGAGGAAGTGGAATACGAGTGTTGGGGCTAGAAGTCAACATAGTAGGCAGCAGAAAAGGAAATTTGAAGCGTGTGCTACATGCGAGAAAATTCACACTAGAGTGTGCTTGAAGGGTAAGCGAGTGTATTTCAATTGTGGCTAAGAGGGTCACATTGCCCCAAATTTCCATCAACTAAAGAAGAATGCTTGTTACACATGCGGGTCAAAGGATCATCTTGCTTGCGAGTGCCCTAACAAGAAAGCTGGAGAGGTAATTAGAAGCAAGGGAGGTGGAAGTGGAGGCACGTTGGCAATTGCTGGACCAACGTCATCAAGGAGACCCATAACCAGAACCTTCAACATGACGGTGCAGGACGTGGTGTAATCAAAAGATGTTTTTCAGGTATTATCCCAATCAAGGATATTGTGATAATCCAGGATTTCAAATAATCCGAATTTCTCGAATAAATTTTTTATATTTAATATTGATATTAACTATCAATATTGTGCTGAGTATCTGTGATACAAGTATAGAGATGTGGTCAATTTGTGTATTGACTAAGAAATAAGAGTAGAGTTGTGCTTAACAGATAATAGAAACCCTAACCCTAGTTATGGGTAATGATTTGGTAGAAAATACAATTATAATAATTGTATTGATGAGTACGTGTTTATACTGCATAGAATTTGTGATCAATGATTGATCGGATAGGGTATAAACTTAGTAAACCCTAATAAGAGATTAGAAACCCTAATCTCAAATTAAGAAACCCTAACGCATAGTTAGGAACCTTAATCAAATGCTGGGAAATCCTATTTTTAAATTAGAGAACCCTAAACCCTAATTAGGAAACACTAATCCTAATTAGTAAGCCTAATGTGATTAGTAAACTTTAATATAATTAGGAAACACTAATTATATTTTAGAAATCTTAATTTTCTATTTAAAACCCTAATTAGAAAAATCCTAGAAATTAAAGTTGTAAAACATAAGGGTTAGAACCTTAGTGTTAAACCCTAAGGGGTGGGACAAATGTCTAGAAAGCCTTTAAAATTACAAGAAAAAAGACCAAAATACCCTTTTTGGCATTCTTTATTAGTTAACTTGTAGAATTTAGCAAAACATTAGTTGTTCACCAACTTTGACTTGCCATGTGACTTAAATTTCAGCAACTTAGCTACTAAATTGATAGCAACATCAGCTATATGTATTGCATCAAAATATATATATAGATTAAGAGAGAGCCATAAAGTTCATAAAGTTGTTCATTTTTCTCTCAAGCTCTCAACAAACTCTATCTCTCTCTCTAAACCTCCGAAAAACCAAAGTGTTTCAATCCCTAGATAACTTTCTAATACATCCAAATCAGTGTGGTAGAGCTAAGATCAAAGCATATTCAAGAGAAGGTATAAACCCTAAACTCAACTTTGATCATGTATGCTAAGATAGAATCTATGTTTATGTGTTTATTTATGTGTTAGTAGAGGTTTTATAATGATCTATGATGATCTATCATAGATCTATGGAATCAAAATGCTTTAAAAGTGAAGTTTTTCAAAACTGCTCAAGAACCCTAAAAGTGCTCTGACAAGCTAATGTCAGTGGCCTTAGATCTTTACCTGTTTATGATTTGTGTTGTTTTAAGTTTTAAATATGTAGTTTGACATGAGGTCTGTGATCTGGAAATGGAATCCTAGTCATTCCATGTCCAGATTGTAAGTTATTAACGGTCAAACCCGTTCAATCGAAAGCGTGATCGGATGATTTACGGGTATCCCGAAATAAATCGATATCGATGTTTCACAACGTTTTTAATCGCCTTGATCTGTCACATATGATATTATTTAATGGTGTTATGGTAACCAATTTTTATCCTGTTAGGTGGACTTTAGATACATTCCTTAAACAACAACTATGTTGGTTATAGTGAGTGGTCAAACTAGACCATTTGATCACAGATAGAGTTTATGGAATTTCCAGAAACCGTAAGAACATGCCTTCTGACAGGCTTTGACCGGGCTCAATTTGGAGAATGTGTTGTTGTTAAACTGAGATGGCAATATATAATTGTTTCTTGACACAAGTACTATTGATTTCGACCAAAAACATAACCATTTGATGACTAGAACATAGAGATAATTAAGCTAGAAAATGTCTACTCGAGCTGTTTGGGTTTCTGGGTTACCCAGAAAACCCAGAATCGTTCTGACAGCAACTTTGGGGGCTTGGATCTTCAAAGTGTGTTGTTGTATGACCCATATTGTTGGTTATAATTGTATTGTTACATAAACACTACAATATCCATGATTGAGATTGGCCAGAGCATGCAAGAACTGAGAATCATAGATGGTCAAAGTGAGGACCTTAAACACGGGATGTCAGTGTTCTTGAGCCCAAGAACACCTACAGCGGCGGTTACTGTCGCTATAGCCTATAGCGACGGTTTTAATTATTTTTATTTTTTGAATTTCTGGAAAATGATGAAATATAGAAATAAATTTTTAAAAATTACAAAAATGGTTTTAAAAATTATTTTGAGTCGTGAAAAATAACTTTTGATAATTTGGAATATTTTTCATTAATATTTATAATTATTTAAATATTAATGGTATTTAATTTATTTAATTAGTATATTAAATAAGTTAGATAAAAATAATTTTAATATTATAAAAATCATTTTAAATTAGAATAAAGTGTTCAAAAATATTTTGAGTTATAAAATATATCTTTTAATATTTTGGAGAATTTTCATTAATAAATTAATATTAATGATATTAGATTTATTAAATTATTATATTAAATAAATGATGGAAACATGATTTTATTGATTTAAAAATTATTTCAAAATGAGAAAAATGTTTTAAAAATATTTTAAGTTATAATTAATGGCTTTTAATATTTTGATGAGAATTTCATTAATATTTAAATATTAATGGTGATGGTTTAAAATGATTTTAATTATTTTAAAAATCATTTAAGGAGAATATTTGTGATTTAAAAATATTTTAAGTTGTTATTAATAACTTTTATATTTTGACAAGAATGTCATTAATATTTTAATATTATTAAATATTAATGATGATGGGATTATTTGATATTTAAATTATTTAAAAATGATTAGGTGTTTGAATTTTTTTTTATGAATTATAATAATTGTTTGAAAATTATTAAAAGCTTCCAAAAAAATTATAAATGATATATGACTTATCTATTATAATATTGAAGCTTTGAGACCGAGTTTAATTGACAATATAAGTGTGTTAATTGTCGGATAGGGTGACTAGGACACCGAGAGCAGACTGAAGTCTAACCAGACTGAACTAGTTAGACTTGAGAAGTGTTTATATAGGTTATAAACACTAATGTGACTATGTGGTATTTTGTCTAGGAGAAATATTGATTGTAAATTACAGCATTATGTATTGTGTCTTATTATTCTAATTAAGAGATCGATATTGTGATTATAGGTCTTTTAAACGCAGATAAGTATATTGTGTAGCAGTAATCAACACGGAAGGCAAGTTTCCTTAACTCAACCTTGAGTTAATACTTTCAAATATTATGGTGGTTAATTATTGTTGATTAGACCACGTCTGAGAATTATTGTTGATTATTCGCAGTTAGTGCATACTTATTAATTCAAATTGAATAGGTGATTCTGAGAATATATATTTGGAGAATAATTGTTTTTGAATATTCACATCCGTAGAAGCTATTAGTGATTGCAAATAGTACAGATAATTCCTGTTTATTGTTGAATCGTGTTGAGAAATGTCTCAGCCAATTGTTCTGATTAGACAAACATTTGTTAGAACTTGATAGGTTCGAGAAGAAAAGAGAAGATAAGAGAATTCAATTATTATTGATAGATCGATGCCAATTGTTTCGGCTAGAAAGTGAAAGTAAATTTGATAAGTTTGAGAAGAGAAATGATTAGATATTGAAATCATTGTATTTCGTTATTAAATCAAATTCTGATTCTAAGACTGAGAAGAACAACCTTTTATACAAAGGGAACATTTTTGGTTGTATATTCAGCCTTTGTGCGCGTAAAAGTATTATGCATAATATAGGGTACAAGGAGTTGGTCGCTCTAAGTACTTGATAGGGGGTATGATTTAATCTTTATGGTTATCTGATACACCTGGGTATATCAAAGTAAATCTTTGATAGTTACTCAAGAAGAGAAGTTCATGATCCTTAGGGATCACTCATCATAAACTCTGGAAAATATTTCCATCTTGTTATTCAATTGAATATCGTAGAAATTTTGAAAGCGTTGTACTCTTTCTTTATTAAATTATTGTGTTACATAGGATGCGAGAAGACTTGTTAGTGATTAACGAATTGTTCAGCTATTTCAATGTTCCCCAAACTTTGGTGTCATTCTATCAAAATATATAGTCTATTATTCTTGATTCTTATACATTCATTGTATGTCTTAACTTGCGGGGAAAATTTGTTGATCACCCTTACTAAATTAAATATTTCAGCTAGGAACGAAGAGACCAGCGGGGCTAAGAAGAACAAAGGCAAAGGAATAGTGCTGGAGTAGTTATAATGGACATATTTCTTATGTTGTATTTGTAAACCCTTTTTCATATATCTAAAGGGTATGTTTGTAATGTTATGGTTAGATAACCTGGGATGATGTTGTAAACACATTAATTAATGATATGTATGTCTGTATTCATCAATGAATGGGTAGTTAGATGTTAATTACATTGTGGATCGTGAGCACCAAACTCGCGGGGTCAGGTAACCCGGATTTGGGGGAGTCACAAGTTGGTATCAAAGCTACAGGTTATAAACCTTAAGTTGGGGGGGGGAACCCTAGGATTATAACCATAAGCAAGATATAGAATACTCATTTAGAGTACTAAGTGAGGGATTGCCGAAGTATATCGATAGCGAGATATATGGACACATAGTGTGAGAAGTTCGTACAGGTGAAGTACTAATCAAGTTTTTTAAACTGACTATAGGATGTCAGGAGAAGATGAAATGAATACGAAGATGCTAGCGGCTGTTGCACCAGTGCCAGTAGCCGAGGTGCCAACGCAGAGCGAATTAGTTGATGAGGTGGGAAAAGATGAACCCATTGTGAATCTGGGGAGTGATCATGATGATTATCCCGAGATGTATCTGAATGAAGATGAGTAGGCGGAGTCCGAAGAAACTAAGGTGGAGTCAAAGGGTAAGACTAAAGTTGGAGAACAAGATCAAGTATCTGCAGAAGTACAAGAACTCCAGAATAAAGTGTTTCTCTTGGAAGAGTTATGGAAGATAGAGCGAGCATTATGCGAGATGGCCGAAGAACGGAACGAATTGAAGGTGCAGGTGGAAAGGATGAAGACTAAAGGTGGTGGATCGTCTGAAGGAACAATCAAGCTGAAAGGCAAGAATAAGAGAAAGAGGGACAACGACAGTGATAATTCTAAAAATTCAAACCTGAAGAAGAAGCAAGTCTGTAGCAAGTATTGGAAGACTCACATGGGAGAATACATGATGTGGAAGAACGTGTGTTTCAACTGTAAATAAGGACATATTTCCCTACATTATCCTAAGCCGAATATGAGAAAGTGTTTTTCATGTGGAAAAATGGGTCACAGATTCAACAAGTACCCTAGTAAGAAGAAGACTGGTGAAGGGAGTGGACGGTAGTCAGTTTAGATATAAGCGGTAGTATCTTTTGGTAGTAGGGTGTGATATTAACGGTTGTAATATCGAGAACGATGTGTGAACATATGTAAATATATATGTTTGTATGAATGAAATCTTTATTTTCTATATAAATATAAGATTAAGATTAATTTGTGAGTTCTTAAAACTCATATTTGTGGTAAGTTTATGACTCATAATAATATGAAATATTTTAAACGCCTCAGCGAATGGACTTCAATGGTCTGACTAGGATAAGTTCATAAACTCATATAATTATGGCAAGTTCCTAAACTTATAAGTGTGGTAAGTTTAACGAACTGGGAATAGCTATGTATTAATAGAGAATAACAACTTTTTTATGTAAAGTGGGAGAATTGCAACTTTTTGTGTAAAGTTGTGTGGGTTAATCCTAAAATTTATTTAAAAAGGAATAGTAATATGTGATATGTACTAAATGTACGGTGTGTTATTTGAACAAATATGCGATTATATAAGAAATATGTGTTGAATTCTTACTGTGTTAAGAATTTGTGTAGAGAAAGAGAATTAATGTAATATTTTTTTAATCAGATAATGCCGCCTAGACGACATAATCGAAATCAAAGAGAAGAGCAGTCAGTGAATAATGAAGGAGGTCAAGCGAACCCGATGTAGAATTTTGGGGATATGTTTACCCAAGCTATGGGAAATAATTCTCCAGCAGAAAAAGCAAGAGCGAGAAATCAGCCAGCCGATAGATTGGCTAACTTTAAAGATTTTAAAGCGGTAGGACCGCCTAAATTCAAAGGGACTATAGATCCTATTGAAGCCCAAACTTGGGTAAAGGAGATGAAGAAAGCATTCATTATTGCGAGAGTAGCGGAAGAATAAAAGATAGCTTTTACAACATACTTGATGAAGGGAGAAGAAATTACTGGTGGGAGACTAATCAGGCGAGAGCTGGTACATCGGTGGTGACTTGGACAAGATTTAAGGAGTTGTTCTTTGAGAATTACTTTTCATCGAGTATGCAAGCTCGGATAAAGGTTAAGTTTTTAGAACTAAAGTAGGAGAATATGTCGGTTTCTGAATACACTGCCAAATTCAACGAATTAGAGAGATTTGCACCTCATCAGGTGGATACAGAGCTACGGAAGGCGAGAAGGTTTGAAAATGGATTAAAGCTAGGGATATTCAATAAAGTAGTTATGCTGCAAATTAATACATTTGCGGCTTTGTTAGAGAAAGCAATCATTGCTGAGGGGGGAAGCGAAGCTGCATCCCGTTATAATCAAGAGAAGAAGAAGAAGACTATTGACGGAGGTAGTAGTGGTGGTAGTAATTCGAACAAGAGAAAATGGAGTGAGAATACCCAATCGGGTAATAAGACAGAAGGGAATAAGAAAGGAGGGGAGCCTTGTTCGACTTGTGGGAAGAATCATTCCGGAGTTTTTCTGAAGAAGAAGGGAGTCTGTTATAACTGTGGTCAAGAGGGACACATGTCACCCAATTGTCTCAGTCCGAAGAAGATACAAGGTTATTTTGCGTGTGGATCGATAGATCATCTGGTTCGAAACTGTCCGAAGAGGAATGTGGAGAAGGAAAGTGTCAACAAGGGACCCGGTAGTGGAACCTTGGCGATTCGAGGACCTACACAGCCAAGAAGACTAACGGCCCATGCATTCAACATGACGGTGCAAAAATCAGTGGCTGCCCAGGAGGTGGCGACAGGTAACAATTTCGCTTAATACTTAAATTACGCAAGAAATATGAGTTAGATATTACTGTGAATTGTTTTCTTTTATATATCCTAATCACAGGTTAGTATATGAGATATAAATTAATATTGTGTTGATAAGCATGAATTGATGATACAACTTCAAAAGATTATAGAGAATAAGAAAGCGGTGATTCTGAGGATGAAATCCTTATAAGGAGGGGAGAATGTGATAACCCTGGATTTCAAATAATCCGAATTTCTCGAATAATTTTTTTTATTTAATTTTGATATTGACTATCAATATTGTGTTGAGTATCTGTGATATGAGTATAGAGATGTGGTCAATTTGTGTATTGACTGAGAAATAAGAGTAGAGTTGTGCTTAACAGATAATAGAAACCCTAATCCTAGTTACGGGTAATGATTTGGTAGAAAATATAATTATAATAATTGTATTGATGAGTACGTGTTTGTAGTGTATAGAATTTGTGATCAATGATTGATCAGATAGGGTATCAACTTAGTAAACCCTAATAAGAGATTAGAAACCCTAACGCATAGTTAGGAACCTTCATCGAATGATGGAAAACCCTAATTTTAAATTTGGGAAACCTAAACCCTAATTAGGAAACACTAATCCTAATTAGAAAGCCTAATGTGATTAGTAAACTTTAATATAATTAGGAAACCCTAATTATATTTTAGAAATCTTAATTTTCTATTTAAAACCCTAATTAAAAAAATCCAAGAAATTAAAGTTATAAAACCTAAGGGTTAAAACCCTAGGGTTAAACCCTAAGGGTTGGGACAAATGTCTAGAAAGCCTTTAAAATTACAAGGAAAAAGACCAAAATACTTTTTTTTGGCATTCTTTATTAGTTAACTTGTAGAATTTAGTAAAACTTTAGTTGTTGACCAACTTTGACTTGCCATGTGACTTATATTTCAAAGAACTCAACTACTTAATTGACAACAACGTCGCCTATATGCATTGCATCCATATATATATATATATATATATATATATATATATATATATATATATAAGACCCCAAATTTTATGAATAAAGATTTAATTTTTTCTAAATATTTTTTCAAAATTATGGTGTGGATTTGAGATTCTTGAAAATAATAATTAAAACTTCCAAAAATCAATTATTTCGGAACTCCGGAACTTCAATAATTTATAATAAATAGCCCTTTTATCAGAAAATTCAAATCTCGCGATTGTTTATAGGAATTTCAATTCTCTACAACTTTGCAGAAGAAAATTTTTCCAAATTCCAAATAGAAATTATCAAAAGAAATCCACAAAGCAAGCGATTTTACAGTCTATAATCAATTTTCGGTCAAGAATTGTGTCCACCGATACACAAAACATGTGTTAAACATTTAATGCCACAAAACCACTCTTCCTCCTCATATACTCATATATCCCACATTCATTGTAAAAATATCACAGATTAATATATTATTAAAATAATATATTTAAATGAATTATTTTATCAGAAAAAAAATAAAATATTAATTTTCAACAATTGTCACATTAAAATTTTTCTCCATCTATATCCACATAAAATGAATATTTTCTTTATCATAATAATCAATAATTAATTATTTAAAAATAATATTACTGTAATCACAAGATCTTGACAACCGGTAGTTCTACAGGATAGAGGGGCTTTCAATAAGGATTTCTCCTTACTAGCGGTATGATTAGGTGACCAAACTTCTCCTTAGATGCAGAACTTTCTAGACATTGCCAATAATGTTATCTCGATAATATTATTCAAATAATATGAATTATTGATCGATAATGGAAAATCTTGTGCGGTGACAATTATTGAAACAATAATAATATAAATATCAACGCAGACAATTATTGAATCAATAAAATAAAATAATGAGCGATAATTCTTTGTAACAATTATTGAGTAGTGCCTTCTTACGTTGAATCAATAATTCAACAATCTTAATCTTGCAATCTGGTATTACTCTTGTGCAACAACATATAATGACACGTATTTTAACCACCGGATAACCCAACAAAGTGTTAATTCGGTAACAATTTCTGCCGTTATGTACAAAACTCAATCTTTGTCGTTTTCTTTCATCCAACCGTTTTTTTCGTTATGGGGCCCTACAAATGGCTGCGCCGCCGCATGCGAATATTCCCAAGCAATGAAGAATATTCCACGACCAAACGAATATTCCCAACAAAATGAATATTTTAATAACCATTTGTTTATTTTGCAAAAATTGCACATTTCACTCATAACCAAAGCATTATATCAAATTACCACCTTATTAATCAAGAATAATAATTAGAGGAAATTCGATTTTATTTATAAAAAGGTGGGGTCTTACAACCTCCCCTCCTTATGAAATTTCGTCCTCGAAATTGACGTACGTACCTGGTGTATCGAAAAGGTGAGGGTACCTCGCTTTCATTTCCGATTCCAACTCCCATGTCATTTCCTCAATTGCATGGTTTCTCCACAAAACCTTAACTTGTAGTATAACCTTCGTGCATAAGACATGCTCTTTCCTATCCAAAATCTCAACAGGTATCTCCTCGTATGTTAAATCTTCAGCTATCTCGTCTTGTTCTAACGCAATAATGTGGTTCGGGTCTTTCATACATTTACGAAGCATAGATATGTGGAATACATTGTGAACACGAGACATACTTGGAGGTAACGCGAGTCTATAGGCTACGTTTCCTATTCGGTCAAGAATCTCAAATGGACCAACAAACCTTGGATTGAGCTTTCCTCTTTTCCTAAATCTTGTAACTCCTTTCCATAGAGCAATACGTAACAATACATGATCTCCAATATTAAACTCCACGTCCTTTCTATGAAGATTAGCATAACTCTTTTGTCGATCTTGTGAAGTTTGAATACGTTGTCGAATCATTTGGATCTTTTCTGTAGTCATGCGTACTAATTACGGTCCCAACAACGTTGCTTCTCCCACCTCGTCCGAAATCTTTGGAGAGCGACACTTTAAATCCATACAACGCCTCAAATGGAGCCATTTTTATACTTGCTTGATAAGCTGTTGTTGTAGGAGAATTCCACCGATTGGCAAGTACTTATCCCAACTTCCTTTGAAATCTAGAACACGAGTCTTAATAGATCTTCAAGGGTTTGAATAGTCCTCTCTCGATTGTCCGTCCGTTTGAGGATGGTATCTTTGAAGCCCAATAAATAAATTCGTGCCCATAGCTTTCTCGCAAGCTAACCCAAAATCTTGAAGTGAATCTTGGGTCACGATCGAAACTATGGATCTTGGCATGCCATGCAATCGCACAATCTCATTCACGCACATCTGAGCAAGGCGTTCAAGGGAATAAGTTTCTCGTATAGGTAAGAAATGAGCAGACATGGTTAATCTATCAACAATAACCCAAATTGCATCTATGCCTTGAGAAACCTTGGGAAGACCTGTAACGAAATCCATTGTAATGTGTTCCCACTTCTATTCCGGTATCTCAAGTGGTTGCAATGGACCTTTTGGTATTTGATGCTCCGCCTTTACACGTTGACAAGTTAAACACCTCGAGATAAACTCTGCGATCTCTCTCTTCATATTGTTCCACCAAAATGTATGTCGAATATCATGATACATTTTGGTACTCCCAGGATGGATTATAAACGGGGTGTTGTGTGCCTCCATCATGATTCTATACTTCAAGTCAGAATTGTTAGGAACGCAAAGTCTAAAGTTGACTCAAAGTATTCCTTCTTCATCGATTCTTGCTTCTGGAATAACACCTTCTTGCACTTTCTTCTTCATTTGTATAAGCCCCAGGTCCGTAGCTTGAGCAGCTTTAACTTTATCAATTAAAGTCGGTTCTACTCATATATTCGCCATCATCATGTGGGTACCTAGAGTTTTCATCTCCATCTCTATTATTTGTAAGTTATACGACATGAGTCTTTGACAATATCGTACTCGTACTCGTATACGATCTTCTACTCAACACGTTAGCTACCACGTTCGCTTTTCTAGGATGGTATGGTCAGAACATGTGCCGAAATGAGTCTCCTCTTGAGTTCTTCGAAGCTCTTCCCACATTCCTTGCTTCATTCGAATTTTGTATCTCTACGAGTCAGCTAAGTTAATGGAGTAGCAATTTGAGAAAATCTTTCCACAAATCTTCGATAATAACCAACTAAGCCTAAAAAGCTACGTATTTCGATTACTGACTTAGGTTGCTCTCAACTGTGACTCATATCCCAATCTTGGATAGCACATCACAATAGCACCTATCAGTTTACTACCGCACGAATATGGCGTCCCCTACGGAGAGTTTGGCTTGATTGCATTCCACAAAGGAAGTCATAAGATGAGGCTCGGGTATCAACTTCTATAGTTGGGTTTTAACTCTGAACTTCAATAGGAGCCATTCGATATGAGATTTTAGAAATGGGTTTTGTCTGGGATTTAAAGTCGATACAAATTCAATATCACGCTCTCGGGAGTAGGCCAAGAAATTCTTGAGAAATACGCCGGAAATTCACTAACAACAAAAAATATCATTCAAATCGGCGTATTATTGTTCAAGTCCATAACATGGCTAAGAAAGCTTGACATTCGTTTTCAATAAACAAATAGCTTTGTGGTTTGATATGGCGTTGTTTGACTTCAATGGGTTGGTTGCTTAAATTCGAATAACAGGTTGCTTAGGAATATGAAAACTAACAACCTTACAAAAGCAATCAATTTGGCATGATGAGTGGTTAACCAATCAATTCCTAAAATCACGTCAAAAGCAAGTATCTTTAAAGAGATAAGATCAACAGGTAATGTGATAGTGCCAACTTGGATCATGCAAGTTTTATAAACTGTAGATGTAACGAAGGTTTCACCCAACGGAGTTTCAAGCGAGATAAATCAAAATCTAATTTCTCCTGAGTCAAGTTCAAGCGTTGAGCACAAGGGGAGAGATAAAAGAATGGGTAGAAGCCGGTATCTAGTAAGGTATAAACTTCGCAAGAATTCAAGATTAGCTTACCCGTGATCACCTCGTTTGGGTTCCTCATGTTTTGGCGATCACGACAAACGCTCTTCAAGAATCATTGATTTCGACTTATGGGATGACCCTTGGAATCACCACTCTCATTGAACTTGGTTTCGCTATAGTACAATCTCGGCGATGTGGCCTTCCTTTCCACGGTTGTAACATACCTTGGATTTTTGTGGACGGTTTTGGTGATATGTCCCTCCTTCCCGCATTTGTAACATCTAATGTGATTCGTTCTCCTCCCCTAGAATTTGTTGTTGGTCTTTGGTGTCTTTCTTTGATGTCTTCCGTCGTTGTTGAATCTCCTCTTTCTAAAATTTCCACTTGACTCACCTCTCCTATTATCATGTCCACGATTACACACGAGTGGTTACCACCTTTGTCCAGTATTCTTTCCTCCTCTTTGGTTATCATCGTTACGATGACCTACATCCGAAATGACACTGGTTGTGATCCCTCGGTTGAGTATACTCACTATCTCGCTCTAATAATTGAGCCACATTTTACAATATCTGAATCTGAGGAGAAAATTTATGAGATATAAGGTATTGACGAATCTCAGGTTTTAGACCTCTCAGAAACATCCGCGTCATACGTTCCTCATTCTCCACCAAATGAGGTGCAAACCTGGATAACTCTGTGAACTTCGCCTCGTACTGAGACACCGTCATGTTTTTCTGTTCAAGTCTAATAAACTCTACCTCTTTCATATGACGAATACTTTCAGGAAAGTACTTGTCATTGAAAAGTTTCTGAAATCTTTCCCAAGACATGTTGAGTGCGGCTGGCTGGGTACGCTTCACAGATTCCCACCAGTAATCTGCTTCACCACGAAACATAAAGGTGGTGAATGGAACCTTATGTTCCTCCGTGCATCCCAAGACATCAAATATCTTGGTAATTTTCTTGACCCACGTTTCTGCCTTGATCGGATCCGACTTTCCATGGAAATCTGGTGGTCCCAACTCCTTAAAGCTGCGTGAGTCATGTGATGCATCAAGCGTTGCCATCATTTCCACCCGTATTTTGCACACGAGTCTCCCTCGTCTGATTTTTCATGAACTGCAAAAAGTTCCTAAACATTCCATCATTCATCGTTTACTCGGCAACGTTGTTTACAGGAGGAGTATTGCCTTCCTGTTGCACGTTCTCCTGGTTTGTGACTAAAGGTTGTTCCACCGTCTCATAAACTCCATTGTTAACGTTCTCAGCTACCATCTTAAATACTGCCATAAAACAAGGGTTAATTAAACAAATTAACATGTCATATAATATCCCTATATTATGACCTGACCAACAAATAAGCTTAGGTAGGACACACTAGCGAAGGATTTACTCGTCTCTCCCTCCTAGTTCTATTCCCGATCTCCTTGGAGATCATATCCCTAAGCTCTGATACCAACTGTGACGCCCCCAAAATAGATATACAACACCCATTCTGAGTCGCCAAATACATGGTACAAAAATCAAACTACAACTTCAATAATACAAATGTCATGTGAAATACGACAATACATACTGTGAGTTTAAATACAAATATTGTCTTCTAGACAATATCCACATGCAAATAAGTCCTCATTACAATTATTCAAACACTATTTTATAGAAATAGTGAGTACTGCTAAAACATCTTCCTAGAACCATCACTCCATACCCCGACTCGATCCTGCTATGTTCTCACCTCCTGAGAAGAAAATTGGAACAAAAAGGAAAGGGTGAGCTCTACTAGCCCAGTAAAGAATATTATGACTAAGATAATATACAACAAATTATCGTTAGTCTTCAACAGGGAAAAATCTGATAAAATATAATAGACAATAAGTTTTAGATCAACAAATGCAGCGAAAACAACAATCCATTAGAAGAGTCACGTAGAGAATGAATTCTACTGTCTTCTAAGATTTAAAAGTCCATCATCAATATTTCATCCCTGTAACAACAATCAATATACATCTTTAATTATCTTTGCACTACAGGCCAAAGATATTCATTTGTATCACCAGTTGGTCATGTTCATCTTAACACCTGTTCATCTTTGCACTACGGGCCAAAGAGATTCATCAGTTTAATCATTCATCTTTTCACTATAGGCCAAAGATATTCATCAAGTATCACCATTAAAGACTGAGGCTGATGAAAAACATTTTTAAGAACAAATCCAGTGAGATAGAAGGACAAATATTAGGGATTCGTACTATAGTTTGTCCAAGATCAATAATACTTTATAACAACTGATTTTGAAGTAGAACTCAAAAATAATGATCAAAACATGGATACAATCAAAGATAGTAGCCAAAATAGATATTTTGGACAAAAAGAAGAAATTTCATTTTTCGATGAATAGTGCCGTATTCGTGAATAGTGTCGTATACGTGAATAGTGCCGTACACGTGAATAGTAACTCCGACACCAAAAGATAAAAATTTCACAAAAACATCATCACGCTTCGTGAATAGTACTCGTGAATAGTAACTCGTGAATAGTAACTCATGAATAGTAACTCATGAATAGTAACTCCGACATGAAAAAGTTCCAAATTGATAAAAAGTTCAGAACAATATTTCGGCATAATGATATTGAAGAAGATAATATCATTTAAGAAGAAACAACATCCCTTACCTCAAAATAACCGTACTTCTGACTGAATTTCGGTATAGTGCTGACAGAAACTCGCACCGTATAGCAACACTCAAAGTATACTCACAAGAATACGCTCGATAATATAGAGAGAGAAAGAGAGAAAACTTTGTTTCTGGTGTGATTTTCAATTCTAACTTAGCCCTCTATTTATAGGAAAATGCTAGAACGCCAAAGGAGACTAAATTAATAAACTATTAATATTTACCAAATATTCAACCCCACCACCAAGGAATCTGATTTCAGCCACCAAGCACATGTTAAAGATGCTCACCAACCTTTGAAAAATGTTTTTCTTGAAAATAATAATTAAAACTTCCAAAAATCAATTCTATAATCAATTTCAATTCTCTACAACTTTGCAGAAGAAAATTTTTCCAAATTCCAAATAGAAATTATCCGAAATCCACAAACGGGCGATTTTACAGTCTATAATCAATTTTCGATCAAGAATTGTGTCCACCGATACACAAAACATGTGTTAAACATTTAATGCCACAAAAACACTCTTCCTCCTCATATACTCATATATCCCACATTCATTGTAAAAATATCACCGTTAATATATTATTAAAATAATATATTTAAATGAATTATTTTATCAGAAAAAAAATAAAATATTAATTTTTAACAATTGTCACATTAAAAATTTTCTCCATCTATATCCACATAAAATGAATATTTTCTTTATCATAATAATCAATAATTAATTATTTAAAATAATATTCTGAGAATCACGATCTTGACAACCCGGTAGTTCGAGGATAGAGGGGCTTTCAATAAGGATTTCTCCTTACTAAGTGCGCATGATTAGGTGACCAAACTTCTCCTTGAAGCGTAACTTTCTAGACATTGCCAATAATGTTATCGATAATATTATTCAAATAATATGAATTATTGATCCGATAATGGAAAATATTGTGCGGTGACAATTATTGAAACAATAATAATATAAATATCAACGCAAACAATTATTGAATCAATAAAATAAAATAATGAGCAGTAATTCATTGTAACAATTATTGAGTAGTGCCTTCTCTTTACGCATTTAATCAATAATTCAACAATCTCTGTGCAATCTGAAGTGTAGCATTTGTGCAACCACGCATATTACTGTATTTTAACCACCAGATAACCCAACAGTGTTAACAGTAACAATTTACGCCGTTATGTACAAAACTCAATCTTTGTCGTTTTCTTTCATCCAACCGTTTTCCGTTATGGGGCCCACAAATGGCTGCGTCGTCGTACGAATATTCCCCGACAGCAAGAATATTCCACGACCAAACGAATATTCCCCAACAAAAATGAATATTTTAATAACCATTTGTTTATTTTGCAAAAATTGCACATTTCACTCATAACCAAAGCATTATATCAAATTACCACCTTATTAATCAAGAATAATAATTAGAGGAAATTCGATTTTATTTATAAAAAGGTGGGGTCTTACAGAAATCCTTATCGGAAAACCCCCTCTTTCCTGAGAACGACCTGGTTGTTAAATATTGTGAGTTATAATATTAATGATGAATAAGTTCGTGTTTGATTAAAGATAAAATTGATAGTTCCATTGTGTTGGGATTATTAGTGTTAGTGGAAATCGATATCTATCCGATGATAATTGATGTCTGGGGATTATGAACTATGTTTCGATTGAGCCTGGATATACATCCGATTCGTTCTATTGCTTTTTATATATATATATATATATATATATATATATATATATATATATATATATATATCTGAGCGAGATCTGTCAAGGGCAGGACAGTGTAAAATTCAGACTTTTTTTTGCTTTTTTTTTAAAAACAAACTATACAGACTGTACAGTCTGTACAAACATGTTTTGTTACGTGTA
Organism: Panax ginseng; assembly: GCA_020205605.1. NCBI lineage: Eukaryota > Viridiplantae > Streptophyta > Magnoliopsida > Apiales > Araliaceae > Panax > Panax ginseng. The sequence goes on along the minus strand of CM035130.1, from coordinate 125,480,895 downwards.
TCCAAATCACACCCAAAACGCTGTATTATGTAAAAATTCAAGTTCCATAATATTTTTTTTAGTTGTTTTAAAAAAAAGCCAAAAAAAGGCCCGGATTTAAGTTGTTCCAAAAAGTTGTATATTTAGTTGTTTTAAATATATATATATATTTACATTTCTGTCTGGCCTGGAGCTCACTTCGTGGTCTTTTACAGCTTTCATATATATATATATATAAATTTTAGGTCCTGCCTGGAGTTCACTTTGTGGCAGTTGATTGTTCATATATATATATTTACCGCTTTTATATATATAACTGCTTTATCAGCCTGCGGGTTAGATTTCCTTAAATCTGGCTATTTCTCACTTTAACCGGTTTATGGTGACTAAAATGGAACCGTTGAAGCTAGAAAGCTCAGATTTACTCAAATCAAGTTCATTTTCTAGCTTTTGTATATATCGCATTCTCATATGAGCTTAGGAATCATGTGATCACAAATTCAGTTCTTGAATCTAGATTCGGTTTCTACGATGGACATTTTCAGCTGCAGCCAGCTTGTAAATTTTTCACGGTGTCTGAATTTTCTTAGATGGCTTTTATGCCCACAAGGAGTTCGGCACTACTATGTATCTTATTTTCTCGAAGATGCATCGCATCTCAAAAATAATAAAAGCAATCAAGCGAAACACATAATAAAATGGAAGTATCAAAGGCCTCAATTACTATTGAGCACAAGGGTTTGAAAAACCTATTTTACAAAACATCATTGCTATATCTTGTTAAAATTGAACTTTTATACAAAAGTCAAACCCTTTGTATATAGGTGCAAATGAGGCATAACATTACTTCCAGACAACATCACATAGACCTACACACACACACACACACACATTCAGATAAAAGTTTAAATTGAAAAGTGGCGGTAATCATGTCACCACGGAAGTCGGGGGTGTATAACACCTTTCCTCCGCATAATCAAGCCCTCAGACACTAGCGAATCTCAGTTTTGGAGACCAGTTAAATAGTTACATATCACTAGGTCTATGTGCAAACCTTTTCTCAGTTGAGTTAGTGCAACCATTTAAAAATACCAACTGGTGACTCTTACAGTCGATAAATCTTCGACATATACATGTCAGACCTTTTCAAACTCGTTTTTTCAAACAAATCTCACCTAACTTGAGAACACCAAAAGACAAGAACAGAAAGCGATAAATAAAAATCTCGACGTCAACATATTGCATATATAGAATGAATTTATTATTCAGGAGATGAATGTTATTTACTGATGCATATGTTGATATGTATGATAATAAATGGGATTAATTATGTACTATGACCAATGTGATTTGATTTTATTCTGGATGGAGGCTTGAATGAATGGGTTATATTAAATAGGGTATGCGTACCTCGTCTTTTCCGGTTTTTCTTCTTAATGTAAATTATATCTCTATCCTATGTACTTCTCATTGACTGTTGATCAAGGTTTCTATTTAAATGAAATAGTTTATGTAATAGGATTAGTTATAATTTCTAGAAGAACCAGAGATCAAGGAGAAATAAGAGCTTGAAGACCCGTTTGTAATAGAGCCTGGGTTTAAATGTAATAGTTATATTTAAATGTTAATTCTTGCACCCTGGGGTTTGACCTTTTGTATAAGACCCCAAATTTTATGAAATGAAAGTATTTAATTTTCTTATAATTATTATTCTATTTAGTAAATGGTTAAATTGAGAAAGGGTTAAAGTTAAGGGTGATATGTGAAAATTTTGCAAAATAAGCAAGTTGATATAAAATATTCGTTATGTCGGGGAATATTCGATTGGTTGGGGAATATTCGTTTTAATAGGGAATATTCGTATGACGGCATAATCATTAGTGGACCCCATAACAGAAGTATTGTCGTAGTTAGAAAACGACAAAAATATCTTTTTATAAAAATAACGGCGAAATTTTTACCGTTAAACTGTTGAACTACCTGGTAGTAAAAAATGCGATGTCTGGCGTGGTTGCATAGTAGCACACGGTATTGATTATTGATGCTTACGTGAGAAGTCACTCAGTTATACTCAATTATTGCTACAGTAATTGCTGCATAATATCTCTCATATTATTGATTCAATTATTGTCACAGTATCATCTGCATAATATTTATTATTATTAAATTAATAATTGAGACGACAAAGTTATTCATATTATTATTTGCAATATTGACGATGTCTAGAAAGTTCTATCGAGGAGAGGTTTGGTAACCTAATTGCGTGCCAATAGGGAGAAATCCTTATCAGAAAGCCCCCACTTTCCTGGGAATGATCTGGTTGTTAAATATTGTGAGTTATAATATTAATGATGAATAAGTTCGTGTTGATTAAAGATGAAATTCATATTTTTATTGTGTTGGGATTATTAGTGTTAGTGGAAATCGAAATCTATTCCGATAATAATTGATGTCTGGAGGTTATATTGACCAATCGGATAATTAATCGGATAAATGAGCAATTAATTGCTATTAATTCACATGTTTATAACTATTTGGTCACGTGTGTGTACTATTGATTCACATGCATGTACTATTAGGGGAAGTGGTTCAAGATTGATAATACTTGCATGACTAAATTAAAAATGAAGAAAAAGATGAATGTACTATGCTGTAATTATTTTTTTCACATGTATAGAACTATTGAGTCACATGATTGTATTATTGATTCACATGATGTACTATTAGGGGAGGTAGTGCAAGTTTGATAATACTTGCAGGACTAAATTAAAAATGAAGGAAAAGATGAAGGTATTATACTGTAATATTTCGAGCCCCAAAATGAGCAATTATCGAAACTATATTTTCCTATAAATAGAAGCTCATTCTTCCTTCATTCTTACCAATTCACTAAGACTCACAAGAGCAATTATAGAGAGAGAAGCTATAGAGAGAAAGAAGAAAATAAGTCTGCTACTTCATTGTTCTAGTATCTAGTCTTCTTCCAAGGTAAGGGGTATTATTTATTTCATATTCTGAAGAGATATTATTTTTCGCAGTCGTATGAATATTATTTTCATTCAATATTCGTAAGGAATATCATCTTCGTTCAATATTCGTAGGAATATTGTTTTCATTCAACAGTCATAAGGGATATTATATTTTTCAGTATTCGTAATTTCTTCCATACTCTGTAGTATGTGAGTAATATTATTTCATTTTATTTTCCTAATTATGCACTCATTCTGTTAAAGTATTGCTTCTATACTCCATGAAATTAGTAGAATATCCTTGATATTTGCGCTTCATTCAGTATATCTTTTCATGGAAATATTATTATGAGCTTTCTTGATAATTATTGATCTTTTCATACCGAAATACTATTCATGAGTTACTATTTATGAGTTACTATTCATCCAGTTACTATTCACTCAAATATTATTCACTCGGGTATTCGGGGTACTTTTTATGCTGGAGTACTATTCACAAGTTACTATCATGGGTTACTATTCATCCAGTTACTATTCACTCAAATATTATTCACTCGGGTATTTGGGGCACTTTTCATGTTGGGGTACTATTCATGAGGTACTATTTCCAAAGTACTATTCACAGGATACTATTCACCCAAAAAATATATTTCTTTTCTGTCCAAATTATTTTTGATACATGAATATTATTCTTGAATTTTACTCCATAAAGCAGTATCATGTTGACAATTTAGATATTTTTAAACTCTGGATAAATTTAAAGTCTTTAATATTTATCTTTGATTTCGTTTGATTAATGCTTATATCATTATCATCATCCTCATACTTATATTGTGATGAAAGTCATCTTTGGCTTACGTGCATAGATGAACTGTTGATTGGTATGATTATGACCTGGGATCATTCAGTATAATCATGACCCGTAATGTTACAAATGATGTGGTAAAAGTCCTTATTGGCCCTTAGTGCATTGATGGACAGTTGTTGGTATGATTATGACCATGGATTATTCAGTATAATCATGACCATTGATGATTACATGAATATCCTTGGCCCGTAGTGCAAGGATGATTCAATGATGTGGTTTATATATTAAGTTGAGTCTCAGTGATAAAGTTGATGAAAAACTTTTTAAATCATAGAAGATAATAGATATCATGCTCTACTTGACTTTTCTAATGGATTGTTTATTCCGCTGTAGTTGTTGATCTAAAACTTGTTGTCTATTGTATTCTATCAGTTGTTATACTGTTGAAGGCTAATGATAATTTATTCTGCATTATCTTAGTCATAATATTTCTTACTGGGCTAGTTGAACTCGCCCTTTTCTTTCACTGTTCTCTTCAGGAAATGAGAATATAGCTGGGACTGGTCGGGGAATGGATTGACGGTCCAGATGGTTGTTTTAGTAGTCCTCACTATTATGTGAAATAGTATAATAATAATTGTAATGAGGACTTCATTTGAGTTTAAATACTGTCTATGAGACAATATTCGTGTAAAAACTCCATGCTATGCTGTTGTCGTATTATATAAAAGAAGTTTGTATTTGATTTATGTACCATGTATTTGGCGACTAAAGATGGGTGATGTATACCTATTTTGGGGCGTCACATTTGGTATCAAAGCTTAGGGATATGATCCTTGGCTAAGATGTGAGGCTAGAACTAGGGGGAGAGACGGGTAAATCCTTCTTTAGTATGACCTACCTAAGTTTATTTGTTATTTAATTAGTCGATCAGAAGATATGGGTATTATGTGATATGTCAATTAACCCTTGTTTTGTGGCAATATTTGAGAATGGCAGCTGAAAATGTTAACAATGGAGTGAATGAGATCGTGGAGACACCTCTAATCACCAACCAGGATAATGTGACGTCAGGCGAAGAAGGAATTAGAGATATTCTTGTGGTGATGGAAGAATTAATAGTTGCACCCGAGCTAGTCGCATAGGTAGCAGCTGAGAGTGATGAAGAAGAGGAACCTGAGGAGAATTTATTAGAAGAATTTTTTGATCGAAATGTAGAACTGCAATATCGTATTAGTGAGTTAGAAGAATATGTTGAAGAACGACAGGGGGTTGTGGAGCAAAGGGATGCAACAATTCAAAATTGTGTTGCTCGATATGTGATGCTTGAACAGAAGCACTCTTTGACAGAGTGTAAGATATTAAAGCTGGAATCTGAGAATTCAAATGTTAAGGATCAACTGAAAGAAGAAACAACTGAACGAGTGAGAATGGAGGATGCATGAGAAAAAGCCGCACAACGTGTTGATATTGTAGAAAGAGATGTCCGATCCAAAAAGGCTAAAATGGATGATGTGTATTTCTCTTTTTGGAAAGCAATTGAGAGAACCCAACATCAAGTTTTGAATTACCCTGTACAGAGCGGTCAACCTCAATTCGATATGGATCGCAGATTGATGATTCAGATCATGAATCAAGAGTACGACGAAGCAGTTGAGGGTGGAATATGCCCTATAAAAAAGTCAATTCCAATGGTAATGATGACACCAAATGCTGCCCCAGACAAGTCAAAGCCGGGTAGTTCAAGGGAGAGCGGTTGTCCTGACTTCCCAACAAGTGAGGAACCCAAATGAAGTTATCATGGGTAAGATAATCATAAACTCTTGCGAAGTTTATACCTTATTCGATACCAGTTCTACCCACTCTTTTATTTTTCTTACTTGCGCTCAACGTTTAAATTTGACTCCGGAGAAATTAGACTTTGACTTATCTGTTGAAACTCCGTTGGGAGAAACCTTCATTACATCCACTATTTATAAGTCTTATTTGGTTCAAATCGGTATCACATTACCTGTCGATCTTATTTCATTGAAAATACTTGCATTTGACGTAATACTAGGGATTGATTGGTTAACTACTCATCATGCAAAAAAAAAATTAATTGTTTTTGTGAGGTTGTTAGCTTTCATATTCTTAACCAACCTATTATATGAATTCAAGCAACCAAAACCTTAAAATCAATCATTGTCATCTCAAGCTATAAAGCCATTCGTTTATTGAAAAACGGATGTTAAACTTTCTTAGCCCATGTCACGGATTTAAACAAAAATACATCAGATTTGAATGATATTTCTATTGTTAATAAATTTCTTGACGTATTCCCTGAATAACTTTCTGGCCTACCCCCAGAGCGTGAAATCAAATTTTGTACCGACTTTGAACCCGATACAAAAACCTTCAAATATTTCTTCACCCAAAATGAACATGCACCAAAGATGTTGGCTCGAGTTGTTAAATATTACGACTATACCATTCTATAACATCGTGGAAAAGTGAACATGGTAACTGACATGTTGAGTAGAAGATCGTATGCGATTACAAGTGCGACGTTGTTAACACAAAGACCCATTTGTACTATTTACAAAAGATGGAGATAGAGTTAAAAACTCCAAGAACCTATGTGAAGATAGCGAATATATGATTAGAACCGACTTTAATCGATAAAGTTAAAGCCGCTTAAGCTACAGACTCAAAGCTGATGAATGTGAAGAAGAAGGATCAAGAGGGTGTTATTCTAGAAGCAAGAATCGACGAAGAGAGGAATCTCAACCCTTGACTTTATTGGTCTATTTGAAATCATCGATCGAGTAAGAATTGTGGCTATAAACTCGCCTTACCGCCACGTATGTCGCGTGTTTATAACATTTTTTTTCATGTATCGATGTTATGTAAATATGTGCACGGCCCAAACCACATTATTGAATTAGAACTAGAAGAGATAGCAGAAGATTTAACGTATGAGGAGATACCTGTCAAAATGTTGGATAAGAATGAATATATTCTACGCTCAAAGGTTATACCTCAAGAGTTAGAATCTGACGAGGTATCATTATCTCTTCGACATACCAGGTACGTACGTAAATTTCGAGGGCAAAATTTCATAAGGAGGGGAGATTGTAAGACCCCAAATTTTATGAAATGAAAGTATTCAATTTTCTTATAATTATTATTTTATTTAGTAAATGGTTAAATTGAGAAAGGGTTAAAGTTATGGGTGATATGTGAAAATTTTGCAAAGTAAGCAAGTTGATATAAAATATTCGTTGTGTCGGGGAATATTCGTACAAAGACATAATCATTAGTGGACCCCACCACAGAAGTATTGTCGTAGTTAGAAAATGACAGAAATATCATTTTATAAAAATAATGGCAAAATTTTCACTTGAATTAAATCATTGAACTACACGTAGTAGTAAAAGAAATGACGCTGGCGTGGTTGCATAGTAGCACGGTATTGATTATTGATGCTACACGTGAGAAGTCACTCAATTATTACTACGATAATTCTTTATATAATATCTCTCATATTATTGAGGACTTCATTTGAGTTTGAATACTGTCTATAAGAAAATATTCGTGTAAAAACTCCAAGCTATGCTGTTTTCGTATTGTATAAAAGAAGTTTGTATTTGATTTATGTACCATGTATTTGGAGACTCAAGATGGGTGATGTATACCTATTTTGGGGGCGTCACATTTTGGTTCACTTAATGGCTCTAGTGAACCAAACTAGAATAAAAGTTCATAATCAATCCGGGTAGAATATAGTATTCTATATATGCATGCTAGTATTATATATATGTAAGACCCCGAATTTTATGAAATAAAAGTATTTAATTTTTCTTATAATTGTTATTCAGTAAATGGTTAAATTGATAAAAAGTTAAAGTTAAGGGTGAGATATGAATTTTTTTCAAAATAAGCAAGTGGCTATAAAATACTCATTGTTGTCGGGGAATATTCGTTTTGGTCGTGGAATATTCTTTTATAAGGAATATCCGTACCAGCACTAGATCATTTGTGGGCCCCATAATGTAATAACTATCGGATGAAGAAAATGACAAGTTTGAGTTTTTATAAATAACGCAGTAGTTGTTACCAAGTAAACATCGTTGGATTATCTAGTGGTTAAAATACATGAATACGCTGGCGTTGTAACAAAGCGAGTACACACAGATTACATGCGAGATTTTTGAATTATTGATTCTTACGTAAGAAGGCACTACTCAATAATTTGTTACAAAGAATTATTGTTCAATATTTTATTTTATTGATTCAATAATTGTTGCGTTGATAGTTTATATTATTGTTGTTTCAATAATTGTCATTCGCACAAGATTTTCCATTATCGATCAATAATTCATATTATTTGAATAATATTATTAGATAACATTATTGGCAATGTCTAGAAAGTTTCATCAAGGAGAGGTTTGGTCACCTAATTGCGGCGCCAAGAAGAGAGAAATCCTTATCGAAGCCCCTCTTCCTCGAACCGCCTGCTGGTTGTCATTATTGTGATTACGTAATATTATTTGTGAATAATTAATTATTGATAAGGAAATATTTATTTGATGTGGATATAAATGATGGATTTATTTATGTGGTTATAAATGAAGGAATTAATGTTGAGGTGTTTTATCAATATTTTGTTCGGATTCGAGGTATTAAAACTCAAATCAAATCTGTTCTTAAAGCTTTATTACATGAGTTGTAATTTTAATCCGACCGTTGGATCGTTGTGATTTTTGGATATGTTATATATATATAAGTTGAGTATATGTCCACAAATTTTGAACCGTTGAAAATTAACGCATGATTTGTTATGAATTTTAAAAGGTGTTGAAACGGTGTTGAAAATCGTCCGTTTGTAGATTTCGGATATTTTCTGTTTGAAATTTGGAAAAACTCAAAGCTACAAAGTTGTAGAGAATTCGATTTCATGTGGAATGGACATAAAATTCGTATTTTTTTGATAAACGGGCTATTTTCTATGAATTGTTGAAGTTTTAGATAATAAAATAATTTTTATTAAAAATGGGGTGGGACCCACTTTTGTTTGACAACATGTGGGCTGCCAAAAACTCTTCCAAAATGGCTGCTCAACTTTCAAATTGAGTGGGCATGGAAAGAAGGATGAATTAATATTATTATTTTATTAATTTAGTCTCCTTTGGCGTTCTAGCAATTTCCTATAAATAGGTGCTTATGTTAGAATTGAAAATCACACCAGAAACATAAGTTTTCTCTCTCTATATTATCAAGCTTATTTTTGTGAGTATTTAGATACTTTGAGAGTTGATTTTCAGTGCAAGTTTCTTTCGGCTTTTCATCCGATGTTCCAGTTAGAAGTATTGCTCTTTTGAGGTAAGGGATTTTAAGGGTTATTATATTTTTCAATTTCGTACTTTTTTCGGACCTTCAAAAATTTTGGAAAAATTTGAAATGATAATTTGTTGAGTTTCCTAGATTGAGTCCAAAAATGACGATTTTTGGATGTATAGATTGGGAGTTATGAATTTTATGAGAAAAAGACTATTTTAAAAGTAAATGCCTATAACTCCTTATGGATAACTCAAAAATTAGTGAAATATTTATTGGGAGTACATCTATATAACATCAGTATATTCTGTAAATTTTGGAATTTTTGGACAAAAGTAAAATTTATGATAAATGTCTAAATATTCGACAGTTTTGGCCATATAAAAAATAGTAAATGAATTTTAAAAATTCTGAGAAAAATATATGTTCAATATGGGACTATATTCTGCTAAATCCCAGAAAAGAAATTTTGTTTGTACTGATTTGGTATTTTTCATGAAAATAGACTAGTTATGAATAAATAAATTAAATATGTTATGTGAAGTAACAAAATTGAACAATAGGATTTTATGGCTTGGGAATCCTATATATGGTATATACAGATTTTTGATGAGGTTGTTGGTTATTGGTGATGAAATCTTATGAGTTTGGCATTTTAGTATGATTAAATACATTAATTAGTAAAGTGTAAACAATTAAAATAAATTATTTATAAGTTTAAGAAATGATTAAAATATTGTGGTAGTATCAATAATATTAGATTATGAGATTATTAAGTGATTTATAACATTTGGATTAAGGTGTTATGAAATCATTGATTTATGAATCTTACTCTTGAAATTAAATGCATTGTTGATCGTATTGTTTTTATTATCATATATAACATTTTTATAATCCCTTGATGAAATTTCTCTTTGACTTAAGTGTAAAGATGGGTAGATTATTGGTATGATCGTGACTATGGGTTCTCTTTGGCCAAGATAGTGTAAAAAAGATGAATTGTTGACCGGTATGATCATGACCATTGAATTTACAATTGAATATTTTTAGCTTAAGTGCAAAGGTGAATTGATCAACATGGTTATAATTATTGTTTATATAAATTTCGAAATGATTATATATTTCTTTTGAGATATGAATATCTTTGGCCCAGTAGTGCAAAAGATGAATTGTTGATGAACATCTTTGGCCCAGTAGTGCAAAGATGATTGTTGTTGAATATCTTTGGCCCAGTAGTAGTGCAAAGATGACTGTTGTTGAATATCTTTGGCATGTAGTACAAAGATGAATCTGTTAATGAATATCTTTGGCATGTAGTGCAAAGATGAACTTATTAATGAATATGATTATGAAAGATGAACTTATTGATGATTATGAACAGAACTGTGATTTGGTATAACCATGATCTTTGATGTTTTGAGGTAAAGACATGTGATGAAAAATATCTTCATCTTGGATGAGAAGAGAAAATTAGAACTACAATTATGATTATGAGTTATTCACATGACCGTGAACAGGATCTCATTGATTAATGTTACGGTGGTTAAAGCATTGTTGGTGGACTTTTAACACATGGAAGATAATAGATTTTACGGTCTATTTGACTCTTCTAATGGATCTCATTCACCGCAACTATGGTTGAAAAGTTTTATCATCTACCATATGTTCTAAATCTCTAATTTATTACCGATGAAGGCTATTGATAATTTAATTATCTTTAGTTATGATATTCTTTTTATCGGCTAGTTGTGCTCACCCTTTTGCTTTCACAATTCCTTTCGTGTAATAAAAGTGTAATTTGGGTTAGAATGGGGATAACAGAGGGAATAGTGTGGTGGTCCGAGACTATCAAAGTTTCTCAACACATTATAAAAATGGCATGACATACAATATATAATTGTATTGAGGACCTAAGATGTGTGTGTCATATATTATACGTCACTTAATAATTGATTTTGGTGAACAACAATAGGGTGAGGTGAACCCAACTTTGGAAGGGTGTTTTACCACTATCATACAAGATGTCTAATGACATACAATCTTGTGTTATCATAAGAAAGGGTTGTGCACATCCACTTGCTGAGTATATCTACGAGCACTACCTATATGATCTTGGAGTTGGGTTGAAACATAATGTTCAATCGCAGATGGTGGAGATAGTTATATGTCAAGAGAAGACTCACCATTGGAAGGAACATGATAGTAATCTTCTCATTTTTCTTTGGGGTCTATTGGATCAACCAAGGATAATTCTCTGGACATATGATATCTATCATAACTTAGATTCATGGCCTCCTATGTACGAAGGTTTTCTTGAGCACTTCCCAAAGATTTTAATTTCTAAAACAGTTCTAGATTGTACCTTTATGTAAGGTATCACTGTGAGGTGTTGTCCATAGTTGGGACATGAGTCACAGTTGGTATTAAAACTCACAGTATATGTGTTGTTGTATTTTGCACGACAATTGTAGTAATAAAGTTGTAGTTGTTTTCAGTACCATGTATTTAGCGACTCAGAATGGGTTGGATGGATTGGACCTATTTTGGGGGCATCACAATATATATATATATATATATATATATATGTGTGTGTGTGTGTGTGTGTGTGTGTGTGTCTGTGTATGTGTGTGCGCGCGCGCTAAACAAGATGAGACAAATAATAACAAACCCCTCAAATAAATTTTTATTAAGTCTTAAGTGTTCAAAGATATTTGGAATATCGAACGTCGCCTTCTAGCATGATAAAATTAATAGAGTATTAAATATTTAATATGAGTTTGTTGTGTCACCACAAGGCAAGTATTAAGTATTTAAGATGTTAATTTATCACATTTGATGCTTATAAAGAAATTTAACAATATTGTTTTGTTGTGTCACTATAAGGAAAATATTTTTCTTTTTTAAATATATGGAAGTGCAAGGTTGGACTTAACTTAGATAATTTTGATTCGGATGTGCCACCACTTGATCAAAATAATCCAAGAGGCAAAACATAAGGAGTTACATGATGATATAATTGATAAGGAGTTGTCCACCAATTTATTTATATATAGTTTTTTTGTCACCACAAGGCTATATATATTTGAAATGGGATCCTTATTCTCACTAGCAAAACTTTAATTAGATTTTGCCGAACTATATAGATTGTCGACGTCAGAATTTTTATTTGTCCATTTCTGTGGTTATCTTTTGGTGTTCTCATTTTAGGTGAGTTTTGTTTGAAAAAAACAGTTTGAAAAGGTCCGACATGTAACGATTTAACTGTAATAGTTGCCAGTTCATATTTTTAAATGATTGCACCAACTCAATCGAGAAAAGGTTTGCACAAAGACCCGTGTATTTGACACTATTTGACTGGTCTGAGAAAACGAAATTCGTTAGGGTCTGGGGGATTGATTAAGCAGAGGGAAGGTGTTAGGCACCCCCCGACTTTCGTGATAACACGGTTATCACCAATCTTTATTTAAACTTTTATCTGTTTATGTGTGTGTGTGTGTGTTGGGCCTATGTGCAATTACTTGGAAGTAGTGCTATGCCTCGTTTTCGCCTATTTACAAAGGGTTTGACTTTAGTATAACAGTTAAATTTTAACAAGATATAGCAGTGATGTTTTGTAAAACAGGTTTTCAAACCCTTATTGCTCAATAGTAATTGAGGCCTTTGATACTTCCATTTTATTATGTGTTCAGCTTGATTGCTTTTATTTTCGAGATGCGAGACATCTTAGAGAAAATAAGATATATAGCAGTGCCGAATTCATTGTGGGCATGAGAGCCATCTGAGGATATCCAGACACCCTAGATAACTTATAAGATAGCAGCAGCTGCAAAAGGTTCATCACAGGAACTGAATCTAGATTCAGAGGCTCAATATGTGATCACATGATTCCTAGGCTCTAAACCATTCTAGCTTCAACGATTCCAATTTAGTCACTTTGAACCGGTTAAAGTTAAAAGTAGCCAGATTGAGGCAAATCTAGTTCGTAGGCTAAAAGATTAAATATCTACATTATAAAAGCAGTTAAAGCAGATATTTATATAAAAGCGATATATATATATATATAAGTGTGTGTGTGTATATATATATATATATATATATATATGGATGATCAACTGTCACGAAGTAAACTCTAGGAAGGACTTTAAAATGTAAATATATATATATAAGCAGTAAAAAGCCACAAAGTAAACTCCAGGCCAGACAGGAATGTGTGTTTGTGTGTGTGTGTGTATATATATATATATATATATATATATATATATATAAGCGATAAATGGCCACGAAGTAAACTTCATGCCTGACAGAAATTTAAATATATGTATATATAAAAAAGCGGTAAATGGTCACGAAGTAAACTCCAGGCCTGACAGAAATGTGTATATATATATATATATAAGTAGTAGAAAGCTTAAAAATCTGAAAAATCATACAGTAGGCTGCCAAGAAGACTTCAGATAGCTTTTGACGGCTGAAAACTCGGTTTCCACCGGTTAAACTTCAATATGTTACAAAACACGAGCTTACAAGTGTTTTGAAAAAAGAATCACACAGTTTGGAGTACTCTAGGAGAGATTACAAGCTGAAATCACACAGAGTTTTCTCTCTTTTTTTCCTTTTTTCTTACATTTTATGGCTGATGAGGGGTCTATTTATAGAACAATAGTGTCGCAGGTCAACTTGCGGCAGTAGTGGGTCTACCAGCGGCTACCCGAGCTGCCTCGGGCATGGTGGGTCCAGTCGTCTCAAAGTATGTGCACTCGGACGATGCGTTGTATGCTCTAACCTTCATAACTTTCATTCCGGAAGTCCGATGGAAGTGTACTATACCATTTCGGAAAGCTCCTTCCGAGAGCTATGTAATGAAATAGGGCTTTCTCTTTTTTGAATCTGGGAAGATGGGTCCATGACCGAAATAGCATTTTCAGGTTTCTGTCAAGCAGTCCTTTGAGCTGTTTTACGTAGTTTGCACTCGGAAGTTATGATATGCTTCTTGTGGGACTTCTTTTTAAGTAGTTTGAGTTGAAATGAGTTGATTTGATTTGAGTTGAGATTGAGTTGGCAAAATGACCATTTTACCCCTTACAGGGTTATCTCCGGCTTTGGCACAGTTGTAGCAGTCTTTTCCCAGGGTTATCTCTAAGATTAGCCTGTTGTTGACTCTAATTGTCCTCAGGGTTATCTTTGAGGTTAGCTTGACCTCCCAGGGTTGACTCCGAGCATTAAAAATTGGATATCTCGGGGTTATCTCCGGGGTTAGAACTGATGTTGTGGTCCTCCAAGGTTATCTCTTGAGAGTGAAAAAAGATGATTTTGTCCTCCTGTATAGTTAGTAATAGGAAAATAAAATTTCGATTGTCTATAGATGCCCCTCTTTATCATGTTCATCCAATGCAATGGAATGAACATGATAAAGATTACTAGACACTTGAAATAGGTATTTTTAATGATGCAAATATTAATGTAATGAATGTTATGATAGATGTTAAAAAGTTTTTGCAAAACGCAGTTCGCAAATCGCACATCGCATTTCACGCTTCGCACTTCACTTTTGGCCAATCGCACTTCACAACTCGCACATCGCATTTTGCATCGCACTTCGCACATCGCAAATCGCTTTACCTTTACCAGTTATTGCTGATGCCTATGCTGGTATTGACTCCAATGGTTTAACTTTTTGTCAATGTTGCCGATGCTTGTTTTATGAAGAGAAATTGAGATGTTTTCTACATCTCTGATGGGGATAACGTTCTAAAATTGCCGGACCTTCTCGATGTATACACTGGTGGTTTACAACGGTGCATACCCTGCTGGTAGTTTGACAATGGTGCATATCATGCTGGAAATTTACAATAGATCCTGCTCTGCTGGTAGTTAACTACGCTGACATCACCAAACTATTTCGATTCCCACTCGAACGGTGGTATCACTAAACTGTCATGATGTTACACTGGATTGATGCCAATGGTTAAAAATATCGGATCTTCTGATACCTTTGCTGAAGCAATATTCAACGACTTAATTCACCAGACTCCGCCTGATGTTACACTAGATTGATGCCAATGACTTACAATACCAACTGATGTCTATGATGAAATTTTTCTTTAATCTACGCATTTAATGTGCACACATATTTAAATCTACTGGAGATGTATGCTAAACCTTGATGGAGATGTACGTTGATGTAGCGCATTTACACATGTACAAATCATGCATGATGTGATGATCTAGATTTTAAACTTAGGAGTCTATTGTCCTAGGTTGATACACATTTTAAATTATCTAGAGTAGAAACTTACCTCACCCTTTCTAAGGCGATTTGGAGTTTCTTTTCGTTGTTGGGTGCTTGTGCACCATTTCCTTGTGCTTTTGAATCGCAACCCAGCTGAACTGATGACCTAAGTACCACTGACATCCCTAGAGGGTGCATCCCATTCTTTCGCTGCCCATATTTGAACTTCAGTGTAGAGGCCTTGAGTTGTGGGGACTTGACGCAGGTTGACACATTTGATGATGAGGATTTCATTCGCTAGACCTTTTGTCATTGGACTTCTGCTTTTGAGTTAATAACTCTCTTGAGAATTTTATCCTTCTTTTGTAGGGGCAAGCTTATGTCACCATGATTTCTTGCAGGAGTTCTCCTCTTTCTTTTGATGAGATGCTTGATCCGCTTTAAACTCCTTCCCTTTCCTGGAATCAGAAAATGCTCTCGTCCTTTCGCATGTTGTTACCGGGAATTCATACGAAAAACTCTCTTTGTTGACCAAGTTGCGAGTGAGCAATATCCTGCACATCAAAAGAACAAAATGCACCAAAAGCTTGACGGCTTGACCGTCAGGATTAGTACACTCTTGTGAATAAGGCATTTGAAGTAAAAGTTTATGAAATTAAATAAGTTATGAAATTGCAAGGAAATTTGGAAACATCCATGGTCATTACTCATGGGTAGGATTAGATTTAAAAGACTTATCTCCCTATATCAGAGATACTTCATCTTCTCTCTAGATGTTATTCTTCACAGAATTGACTTCATATGACACACACACTATGAGTGACGCAACTCTTAGCAGGGGCTTAACTTCTATGCCTTCGCAAATTTTTCTTTTCTCTCGCCTAATCTTCTCTCGTTTTCTTAGGCTATTCAGAATTACCCATGTAATGAGTTTTGGACCAATAACTCCTAAACCGAAGGGCTTTAGGTCACTAGGTGTTAAGACACCCCTTCGGGTTTACTCGCTCGAGTAATAAAGGCCAAGCTTCAAGATAAATTAGGCGATCACTCTATTCGCTTCTTTTCCTGGGTTTGATAGGTCTGTTTTCTTATGCTCTAAGTCACCCATGTAAAGAGCATTGGGTCGGTGACTCCCAAACCAGATGGCTTTAGAGCACCAGGTATAAAGACACCCCTCGGGCTCAATTACTTGAATAACTTAGGCCAGAATTCGAATCATCTCAGGTTTTACCTTTTCTTTTTTGAATACTCATTTTCTTAGGCGCTAAGTTACCCATGTAAGGAGCGTTGGGCCGATGACTCACAAACCAGATGGCTTTAGGGCACCAGGTGTAAAGACACCCCTCAGGTTTAATAACTCGAGCAACCTAGGCCACGATTCAAGATATTAGACTGGTGACTTATCTTTTCATTAATTGCCATTATTTTTTTCGTAGCTTCATATCCCACAACTAAGAGTCAAGGCAATCGCAAAGTGCAGACATGCATATGAGTTCAAGTTTGTTCCAAAAAGAACTTTGAACTAGGATGTCATGCCCAATCAAAAGGGTTGAATAGTTTTAATTCTTTAATCGTTCCCTTGATTCTTGCCCCACGGACGCTTATAAGAATTAATCCCATTCATAACAAGTTAAGAAAAAACCTCCTTCTTAACATGTATACTATCGCTAATGCATGTAAATGGATACTGAAAGGTCATAATGAGATGAAAGAGTCATACCTCACATGTGGATTATTCATTCTGAGAACAGTATGATTAGAAAAGACCAAATGACCATACCGAATTGTCAGTGAGATGATGTGAGGGAAGCTCTGATGATGATGTACCATGCTGATGGTGCTGACTGGTGCATTTTCCTCTTTAGGATGGTTGATAAATGCCCCAGTGTTGAGTTGTCGCTATTTTCGAGATTGCCCCAGTCTTGTTGTAAGGGTCCCAATATCGGGTTGTCGTAAATTTTGAAATTGCCCCAGCCATGCTTGTCGTCTAGGATAGTTGCTTTGACAGATGGGTTGATAAGATGCCAAGATCGCAAGAGGCTTTTACTTCTGTACCAGATGGTGAACATGTAGTGGATTTGGGCTTTGATGACCTCAGTCATTGTTCCTGACTTGTTCGTGCAATCGACCTTGATGATTTTCTTCTGATTTGATGAAGACTTGTGATTGAGGGTGTCGGCTCTTTGAAGGTCCTCGATGCTGGTTGTGCTTGATATATCGTTGTGTTGTTGTTATGACTTTGATGATTGATGTCGAGAGGCCTTCAGACTCCATTAAATTGGCTCAAAGATCTCAGCTTGGTTGGTGATGACTTCACCCAAGTTTGATTTGATTTGAAAGGTTTGATTTGTTGTCTTGGGATTGAAATTTGGGTTTGGATGTTTCTTTTGAGGGTCAGACCGCGTCAGTGAGTGTTGCCTACGTACTCCCATTGATGAGGGGAGATCAGGTCTACGTAGTTCCTGTTTGATAAGCTAAACAATTTGAGAAGTGTTTGTTTGGGTTTTTATTTGGTTTGACCGCACTATAAATGGCTGCCTACGTACTCCCATTGATGAGGGGAGATCAAGTCTTTCGTAGTTCACGCCTCTGGTTGAGACCTGACTGGCTTGATTTTTTTTATTTTGATTTTTTGATTTTTTCAATATTTACATGCATGGAAAATAAAAGGCATACTGTGAAGAAAGTGATACCGTCCCAACATCTCCTGGAACTCCCAACTTTATCCTCTAGATCTACATCTTCTTGGCTAGCTTAGATGTGATGCCCCCAAAACAGGTATACATCACCCATCTTGGGTCGCCAGATACATGGTACAGAACTCAACTACAAACTTAATTATACAACTGTTGTGCAAAATACGATAAAACATAGCTAAGAGTTTAAACACGAATATTGCCTTCTAGACAATATCCACACTCAATGGAGTCCTCATTAAAATTATTATCACACTATTTTATAAAAATAGTGAGGACTACTATAGCCACCATCTCGGACCATCACTCTATTCCCCGACTCGTTCCAGCTATATTCTCATTTCCTGAAGAGAATAGTGAAAGAAAAGGGTGAGCTCAACTAGCCCAGTAAGAAATATTATGACTAAGATAATGCAGAATAAATTATCATTAGCCTTCAACAGTATAACAACTGATAGAATACAATAGACAACAAGTTTTAGATCAACAACTACATCGGAATAAACAATCCATTAGAAGAGTCAAGTAGAGCATGATATCTACAATCTTCTATGATTTAAAAAGTTTTTCATCAACTTTATCGCTGAGACTCAGCTTAATAAATAAACCACATCATCGAATCATCCCTGCACTACGGGCCAAGGATATTCATGTAATCATTAATGGTCATGATTATACCGAATAATCCCTAGTCACAATCATACCAACAACTGTCCATCAATGCACTATGGGCCAATGAGGACTTTTATCACATCATTTGTAACATTACGGGTCATGATTATACCGAATGATCCCTGGTCATAATCATACCAATCAACAGTCTATCTATGCACGGAAGCCAAAGATGACTTTCATCACAATATAAGCATGAGGATGATAACAATGATATAAGCATTAATCAAATGAAAACAAGGATAAATATTAAAGACTTTAAATTTATCTAGAGTTAAAAAATATCCAAATTGTCAACATAATACTGCTTTGTGGAGTAAAATTGAAGAATTATGTTGTATCAAAAATGATTTGGACCGAAAAGAAATCAATTTTTATCATGAATAGTACTCCGGGTGAATACTACCCCGTAAATAGTACTTCGAGAATAGTACCCCGTGAATAGTACTTTATGAATAATACTCATAAATAGTACTTTGTGAATAGTACCCGTGAATAGTAATGTGTGAATAGTACTCATAAAAGGAAAATACAAAAGAAAACGATATTCCATGATGAGTACAAAAGAAAGGATATCTCATATGAGTATAATAGAATATACTGAAGCGCAAATGGATTTTCATCATGATGCGGTAATCCATAAACATGATCATTTCCACAATTTAATAAAGAATGAATCGAAGGGTCATTCACCATGCATGCTGATAGTCGGCGTAGACATGTTATTCAATAGAATAATAAAGAATGGAATAACGGAAGAATTTCACCATGCATGCGGTAGTCCGTGAGATAGGTTATTCCAACGGAATATTAAAGAATGGAGTAATAACCCCTTATGAGTATTGAAGAAAATAACTCTCTTCATAAATCGAAAGAAATAATACTCCTTACAAGCTGTTGAAGCTAAAATAATATTCCTACGAATATTTAAAGAAGATGATATTCCTTACGAATATTGAGCGAAAATAATATTCATACTGAATCTGAAAAAATAATATCTCTTGAATATGAAATAAATAATACCCTTCATTTGTTGAATAAAAAATAATATTCCTAAGAATATTGAACGAAGATGATATTCCTTACAAATATTGAACGAAAATAATATTCATACGAATACGAAAAATAATATCTCTTCAGAATATGAAATAAATAATACCACTTACCTTAGAATAAGACTGGATACTGCAATAGTGAAGTAGCAGACTTCTCTTCTTCTTTCTCTCTATAGCTTCTCTCTCTATAATTGCTCTTGTGAGTCTTAGTGAATTTGTGACACCCCCAAATTCGGGTACTTCAATTCCACGGGATTTGGTGTTCACTGTACAAATTTCATCTATCTATCTACCCATAATAAATGCAAACCATGCAATAGATAGAAATAATAATAAATCTCCCCTTATGGGGTTACATCAACTACATAATAAATACAATCCCAGGTTACTCTAACCTTAAACATCTGTGTGGAATCATAAACAATTAAGTCTTAAACAACATCATTAACTTAAGTCTAACATAAATACATCATCAAATAAAATAACAAGTCTTCAACACTTGCTAACTTTGCCCTTGCCTTTACTAGTGGAAGGTTCGTCAGTTCTTTCATTCTTAACTGCAATGTTATTATTAAGCAAGAGTGAGCACTAATGCCCACAAGTATAATAATGAAATAACAAAGATAATAACATGCGAGTAAATCAAAGACATCGAATAAAAGCTCAACTTTTGAATCAAGAATGAATAACAAGAAACAAAAGAATTCCGAGGGTCATAAGACCTTGAACTATGTCTAGGTTATCAAGGATTATACTTGAAACCTTTAATGTATCATAAGACTATGGATCTTTCTACTTGTACTTAGGGGATCACCCTTAGTACAACATCATGCATTAATATCTTAACGCTTAACGATAAGTAAATCCCTTTGCGGGGTTGTTCATCTCGGTTTGACATTCGAGTCCGCACCAAAGGAAGTTTGGTTTGGACAATTCATCAAGGGTTCGAAAATTTAGAACGCTCATCAACTATGGACTAGTCGAATCAATAAGGGTTCGCTAGTCTAATAAGGTTCAATAATAATGATATTAAAATTGAAAAATAATCTCAGGAAGTATACAATAGGACAATTATTGTATAACTGAATCATGCTTTGAAAAGACAATCAATCTTTAATATAACATTTGAACATGAATAATAATAATGATAATTTACTCAAGGTAATTAATAAACTTGAACAATAATGACAAGTAGGGTTAGGAAACTTGCCTCGTGCGTATGCTAAACGATTACTACTTCCGTTCACCACAAATCTTACACACATACCATATGTATTCACGACATTCATTAGTTACATTTTCACTTAATTATTTAATATAAACTCCACTTTATTTAACAAATCATTACCCTTCTAATTTAATTACTTAATTAAATTAGAATATTTTCATTCTCTTACTATTATTACACTCGAATAAATTATTTCATAATAATTTTCATCAAATATATATTTTATTTCATAAATATCTCAATTAAAATATTTAATTTATTTTATAAATATTTTAATAATAATTTTTATCGAATATTTATTTTATTCCATAAATATCTCAATTAAAATATTTAATTTATTTTATAAATATTTTAATAATAATTTTCATCAAATATTTATTTTATTCTATAAATATCTCAATTAAAATATTTTAATTTATTTTATAAATATTTTAATAATAATTTTCATCAAATATTTATTTTTATTTTTTATTTATTTTTTATTTTTTTAATTTTTTTTTATTGTATGAGTAGGGTAATTTAGTTTAGTAACGCCTGTCGGGCAGTGGGGTTACCTAAGCTCATTTTCGATTTCTAGATTTGCGATTCCATGAACATAATAAGGCCAAATTAGGCCAAAAATCAATCACACGTAAATTATATACATGAATATGGCCATAACTTCCAATTAGTTATTTTTTACATGAATTTAGACTTACCCAATCATTATAATACATATATAATCATTACTTAACCCATCTAGCATGATTTTTAACAAGTTACAGCACATAATTTGCAAAATCAACACATTTACTTTCACTGTTCTTGATGTTCTTGAAGGTTTTGAAAATAAAACATGAAAATTGTCACTACGGATTCGTTATAACACCGAATCCGTTTATTTAAACTTTGATCTCTTCGTATCAACATGCATAATAATATACGAGTGTAAAATTTAGGGATAACATACGATCAATACATAAAATATCACGTATAAGGCCATAAGGCCAAAACCCAAACTCTATAAATTTTTGAAATAGCAATTCATAGTATTATGAAACCGATGACATGATAATTCACATAATATATATATAATCAAATACGATTTGATACATCTTAACCCATATATAAACTCATAATCAAACCCTTTCTCAATTACGGAGATTTTACAAAATGTATGAAAGCCATTTTTATAAAAACTAATGACGTGAAATTTAGAATTTGGGAAGAGGAGATTACTACGAGAATAAGTATAGATTAGTAGGGAATAATTTCTTCTCAACTCTTCTTCAATCAAAATTCTTTCTCAACACTTCTCAATCTCTCTCTCGAAACTCTCTCTGCTTCTACTTTTCTGAACTTAGGAAAAATGAAGAAAGAAAAAGAAGACGTATGATATAATAAGAGAATCGGACGGCGATTGAGTGGTGATTAACCCAATAATGGGTAATCGCTCCAACTCCCCATAGGGCCTTGTTTGGCTAGCAAAATAGATTTAAAAAACTTTTAATTTAATAAAACTTTATCATATAGTTTAATTAATGTCACACTCCTTCATAAAATAAATCAATATCTTATTTAATTTATTTTAAATAAAATATAATAATTTCTCATAATTTCACATAGTCACATTATTAATTTCTCATTAATAAATAATGTCAAATTATTAACTCTCTAATTAATAATTAAATTAATTAAATAACATCATGCTTAATTAAATATTTTATTTAATTCGATAAGCTCACATAATTACATATTTGAATAATAATTATTCTCTACATTAATTTAATAAATGTAACACATAATTAAATTAATCTACCACAATTACATCAAATAATTATTTAATCCAATAATTAAATCATCGAAAAATATTTATTTAATTCAATAAATATTAAAATTAATTTACAAAAATCTCGTTTCGTCACATCTTTCTCCCTTAAAAGGATTCGTCCCCGAATCACGACTCAATAAATTTGACCCGTTACATTCTCCCTCCTTACAAAGATTACATCCCCTAGAATCGCCATACATAATTTAAGTAAATAAATGAGGTAATTCTTCATCATATTCTCTTGAAGTTCCCACGTAGCTTCTTTAGCGTTGTGGTTCCTCCAAATTACCTTAATGGAAGGTATAACTTTATTTACGAGAACTTGTTCTTTTCGATTGGCCGATAATTTGGATGAGAATTTCTTCGTAAGACAAGTCTTTCTCAAAATCTGAGGGTTCAGTATTCAATTACATGCTTGTAATCGGCTTTGTATGGTCTTAATCTGAAACATGGAATACGTTGTGGACATTCTCGAGTGATGGAGGTAAGGCTACCTCAAGACATCATAACTTCTCCTATTCTTCTCAAGACTTCAATGGGTCCAATAAATCTTGGGCTTAATTTTCCTTTCTTCCCGAACCTGATCTTCCCCTTCCACGGAGAGAGACCTTCAAGAAAACATAACTACCGATTCAAACTCGATATATTTACGATGTGGATCAACAGATTTCTTCCTGTCGATCTTGAGCCACTATCGATCGTGCTCGGATCACTTTAACTATTCTGTATTCTCTTTGTACTTAATTCGCCCTAACAATTGTCTTTCACCAACTTCATCCCGATGAAAGCGGAGTTCGTGACTTTTCGTCAGATAACGCCCGTAGGCGGCATGCCAATACTAAGCGTGGTAACTATTGTTGTGGCTTTAACTCTACTAAGCAGTAGGTGATCATCCCAATTTCCTTTGAAGTCCATCACACGTGCTCTCAACATATCTTCTAATGTTTGAATCGTTCTCTCACTCTGTCTCCGTCTGTTTGAGGGTGGTAAGTCAGACTCATTCGCAATTCATTACCCATGCATTCTCGAAGACGTTTCGGAAATTTGATGTGAAGCGGATCTCTATCGAAACAATTGACACTTCGGCACTCAAGTGTCTCGAAACAATATCTTTCACATATAACCTTGCTAAGTGATCTAAGTTGAATCGATTTTGATTGGAAGGAAAGTGTGCGGATTTCGTCGACCAATAACGATAACCCATGCTGCGTCGTAGCCTTTCCGAGTCGTCGGAAGGCCAACCACGAAGTCCATTGTAATATGTTCACATTTCCATTCGGGATTTCTAACGGTTGTTGCAATCCACTTTCGGTCTCGATGTTCTTCTTTTACTTCGGCGACAGTCGGACACTTGGCAACACATTCTCGCAACATCGCGTTTTCAAATTCGACCACCGTAAATGTTGTCGAAGATCTTGATACATCTTTGTACTACAGGTGAATCGAATATCTCGAACTATGAGCCTCACTCGAAATTTCTTCCTTAATTTCTTGTCTTTGGCGAAATCCAGATTCTATTTTTAAATCTCGATATTCCTTCCTTATCCATCTTAAATCTTGGTTCAGTTTCCTTGAGATATCTTCTTTGTCACCTTTTACATTCTTAAATCTCAAGTCGAGCCTCCTTTACTTTATCTAGTAGAGTTGTACTGCATTGCATCCGAAATAGCTTCTCATCAATCTCCATAGGATACTTCACTTCCAACTCCGCTTTTTCCATTTACGTAATTAGCTCCCGAGCGATTAACATCATCAATTTCTCACGACCCTTTCTACTTAAGGCGCTTTAACCACATTCGCCTTACCCGGATGGTATAAAATCTCATAGTCGTAGTCCTTAATTAACTCCAACTACCTTCTTTGGCGCATATTTAAGTCCTTCCGCATGAAAATATATTTGAGACTCTTATGGTCCGTATATATTTCACACACTTCTCCCGTAGAGATAGTGCCTCCAAATTTTCAAAGAAAAACAATCGCAACTAACTCCAAGTCATGGGTGGATATCCCTTCTCGTAATCCTTCAATTGTCGTGATGCATACGCAATGACTTTGCCATTTTGCATCAGCACACAGCCAAGTCCTTTATGCGATGCATCACTATAAACAACAAAATTTCCTATATCATCCGGAAGAGATAACACAGGGGCCGTACTTAACCTCTTCTTCAATTCTTGAAAACTTTCCTCACACTTATCCGTCCAAACAAATTTTACAGCTTTTGGAGTTAAATTCGTTAACGGAGTTGCAATCTTGGAAAAGTCTTGTATGAACCTTCTATAATATCCTGCCCATCCAAGAAAACTTCGTACTTCCGACGGCATCCTCGGCTGATCCCAGTTAATCACGGCTTCGACTTTGGATGGATCTACCGAAATTCCATTTTTATCGATCACGTGCCCAAGAAATTGCACTCGTTCAATCCAAAATTCGCATTTTGAAAACTTGGCATACAACTTTTCCCTTCTCAATACTTCCAACGTTAATCTCAAATGCTCTTCGTGTTCTTCTTTGGTTTTTGAATAGACCAAAATGTCATCTATAAATACCACTATGAACTTGTCCAAAAATGGCTTGAACACACCATTCATTAGTCCCATAAATGCTGCAGGAGCATTCGTAAGACCTTCAATTGATGATAACCGCTTCTCAAGTCTATCTTGGAAAAGTATCTCGCTCCCTTCAATTGATCAAACAGGTCATCGATCCTCGGTAATGGATATCTATTCTTAATCGTGACATTATTTGAGTTCTCGTAGTCAATGCAGTCGCATCGATCCATCCTTCTTTTCACAAACAACACCGACGCGCTCCCCACTTGATACGCTCGGTTGAATGTACTTCTTGTCCAATAATTCTTGTAGTTGTACCATTAATTCCTTCATCTCTACTAGTGCCATTCGATATGGTGCCTTCGATATTGGAGCGCCCGGAGCCAAATCGATTCTTAAATCTACTCTCTATCGGTGGAAGTCACCGTAAATCGTTTGGAAATACGTCGACGAAGTCCCTCATAATCGGTATTTCTTCTACCTTCGGATTCTCTTTTCGACTATCGACTATGTAAGCTAAGTATCCTACATAGCCTTGTCTCAATAACTTCCTGGCCTGCATCATCGTCAGACAACTCGCTTGTCTAGGCGACTTCTTATAAAATACAACCTTTGGCAGAGTCATAAGGTTTAATACTTCTTTTGGCAATCAATTACATCCCCGTAATTGAATAACGATCCATTCCCAAAATAACATCAAATTCCCCAAGTCGAATAGGGAGAAGATCTACGTTCATGATATTACCCTTAATATCCACTCTACAGTTCTTAAACACGTACTTAACAGGAATTATCTCTCTATTCGCAATTTCTATATTCATGGGATATTCCAACTCATCCATACATAAATCTAAACTATTAGCAAAGTCTTGGATATAAAGGAACAAGTAGCACCCGAATCAAATAAAACATAAGAATTAATTTCATTGATCGGAATGATACTTGACACCACATCACGAGACTGGATTGCATCTGCACCGTCATATTGAAAGTCCAAAGGCTTGATTCGGTTTATTGCAGATTGGTCGGTGATGGTTAAGGCATTTCCAATTGTTATTTCCCGGTTTCCTCCTCGATCCTCGACCCTCCCGATCCCATCTTGGGACAATCTCTTACCAGATGGTCCTTTGAACCACAAGTAAAACAAGCACCCTTCTTTGGGTTTGGACAGTTTGGTGCTATGTGGCCTTCCATCCACAATTATAGCACACTCTTTTCCTTTCATACAAACTCCCAGATGGGCTTTTCCGTAAGTCGAGCATGCTTCGATTCTTTTCTTACGACTACTCATGCGATTCCCTGGATGATGAGCCGTCGTTCCACCTTTTCTTCTAATTGAAATTTCACCTCTCCTGTGCCACTTCCTAATCGACCTTGTTATTTCCTTCACCTTCACTCTTCTTCTTCTTTTGATCTTGATTGTACTTGGTCACCGTGATCGCTTCCTCCTTCAAATGAGGATGGCCTTTTCAAAGACTCAATAAACGTGTTTTAATTTGAAACATTGATACCTTCTTTGTACACCCAAGGCTTTAGTCCTTGCTCAAACCTGTATCTCGCCTTCCTCTCATCCGTGTGAACTTGATATGAGGCAAACCTTGCCAATTCATTGAATTTGGCCGCATAGTCAGGCACGCTCATATTTCCCTGCTTCAACTCTAGAAATTGAACCTCCATCTGGTTCTGTGAACTAGTTGGGAAATACATTTCGAAAAACATCTCTTTAAATCTCTCCCACATAATTATACCTTTACCTCCTCACACTTTGTTTGCTTTGCTTACAAGAGCTAGCCTCAGACTTCAAACATAAACGTTGCAAAAGCGATCTTCGGTCTTCTCTAACCCTAGCAACGTCTAAAACCTTCTCCATTTCCATAATCCACGTTTGAGCCTCGATTGGATTCATGGAACCTTTGAACTCTGGCGGTCCCACCGCCAGAAGTCCTTAAGCGTTGTGTTTGGTGGAGCTTGAGGTTGGTTATTCATGGCTCTAGTCGGTAAGTTCACCAGCTTCACGCAGGATTAGCGTTAGCATAATTGTTATTATTGGTTGACTCTTCCCCGAGCGGTTGGCGTTGTTGTCTTCTCCTGGCGGCATTTTTCTCGTTAAATAAACGCTTTATTAGAACTTTATTTATTTCTCTAAATAGTTAAGGCATTACTCAACAATTTAACATATCACTTAACACATCATCTCAAACAACTTGATATATTTGCATTCAAATCAAAGTTTTAACATTAAACGATAGCATAACTGCTATTTACATCAACTATCTTGGAATAAAGAATCCACAGGATTTAAAACATTCAAATATTCTTTCGTTCATAAACACGTCAGAATTTACATATAAAAACTAATTAAGTCATTCACATAATTAAACAAATTCTATCACTGTCTGTCAAGGTGCTGAATAGCCTTGCCACGCTCCTCATCCATGATACGAGACATCGTCCTGCGATCCAGCATATATGATGGAAGTCCTTCGAACTGAATGGGGTACATATAAAAACCATTGCATGATTAAGTGTAGAATATGTCTCTTCAAGCTTTGCCTTCTTTGCATGACTATCATCTTCTGCACGATCAGCTCGACGCGATTCTCTTACCCATCCCTCTTACGCTATGTTCAGGTCTTTCGGAGGTTTCCTTGATTTCCTTCTTCACTTTTCTATCTCCTGGCCTTATCTTCATTTGTCCCTTCTCATGGACCAAATCCAATTCCACATTTGCGATCGAGAGTGAAGAGTCGAAATCTCCTCTCCTTCTCCCCTAGAGTAATATCTTTGAATAACCGCCGCTCGGTCAAATCCTCGGACCTCGTCTCAGTAACTCCACGTGCTACTTGGTCAGATAACGTGTCATACATCTCCGCATCAACGGTGTACCATGGTAACTCTTCTTACATCTTTTCCTCTTCCTCAACAAATTCCTCCTCGGGATCGGTCTAGGTGCTCATGCTCTACGACCAACAATCTGTGATCAATGGACACGACTCCCTCAGTACTACCGCCTCCCTAACGACATGAATGTCTCGGGGCTCTCCTCCTCTGTGCATACTATAGGTACACGGGGTTCTTTCTCCTCACTTGACTAGCTTCTCCAACATTCGACATCCCCGACAACAAAATTTTAAGTTTTAGTTACTAAGTCAGTATCATCTAAGGCATACTTTAACACATAAACACATAAGGTCTTTTATTATCTTTAATGAATTACATAAATTCATTTCTTATAACTCGATAAGAGTTTTCCATCACTATCTTCTTTCTATAAGGCTACTACCTAAGGTTGTTCCCCCACCTAAGGTTCATAACCTCTACTGACGATTAACTTGTGACACCCCAAATCCGGGTACTTCAATTCCACGGGATTTGGTGTTCATCAGACAAATATCATCTATCTATCTACCCATAATAAATGCAAACCATGCAATAGATAGAAATAATAATAAATCTCCCCTTATGGGGTTACATCAACTACATAATAAATACAATCGAAAGTTACTCTAACCTTAAACATCCGTATCGCGGAATCATAAACAATTAAGTCTTAAACAACATCATTAACTTAAGTCTAACATAAATACATCATCAAATAAAATAACAAGTCTTCAACACTTGCTAACTTTGCCCTTGCCTTTACTTTAGTGGAAGGTTAAATCGGTTCTTTCGTTCTTAATCGCAATGTTATTATTAAAGAGTGAGCACTAATGCCCACAAGTATAATAATGAAATAACAAAGATAATAACATGCGAGTAAATCAAAGACATCTGAATAAAGCTCAACTTTTAAATCAAGAATGAATAAGAAGAAACAAAAGAATTCTCGAGGGTCATAAGACTTGAACTATGTCCTAGGTTATCAAGGGTTATACTTGAAACCTTTAACAGTCATAAGACTATGGACCTTTCTACTTGTACTTGGGGGATCGCCCTTAGTACAATCACATGCACAATATCTTAACGCTAATGCATAAGTAAATCCTTTGAGGTTGTTCATCTCGGTTTGACATTCGAGTCCGCACTAAAGGAAGTTTGGTTTGGACAATTCATCAAGGGTTGAAAATTTAGAAGCGCTTATCAACTATGGACTAGTCGAATCAATAAGGGTTCGCTAGTCTAATAATGTTCAATAATAATGATATTCAAATTGAATAATAATCTCAGGAAGTATACAATAGGACAATTATTGTATAACTGAATCATGCTTTGAAAAGACAATCAATCTTTAATATAACATTTGAACATGAATAATAATAATGATAATTTACTCGAGATAATTAATAAACTTGAACAATAATGACAAGTAGGGTTAGGAAACTTGCCTCGAAGCGTATGCTAAGCGATTACTACTTCCGCTCACCACAAATCCTACACACATATACCATATGTATTCACGTATTCATTAGTTACATTTTCACTTAATTATTTAATAAACTCCACTTTATTTAACAAATCATTACCCTTATAATTTAATTACTTAATTAAATTAGAATATTTTCATTCTCTTACTATTATT
Source organism: Panax ginseng (assembly GCA_020205605.1). NCBI lineage: Eukaryota > Viridiplantae > Streptophyta > Magnoliopsida > Apiales > Araliaceae > Panax > Panax ginseng. Next base: position 125,451,059 of record CM035130.1, on the reverse strand, counting down.
ACACTCGAATAAATTATTTCATAATAATTTCCATCGAATATTTATTTTATTTCATAAATATCTCAATTAAAATATTTACTTTATTTTATAAATATTTTAATAATAATTTTCATCGAATATTTATTTTATTCCATAAATATCTCAATTATAATATTTAATTTATTTTATAAATATTTTAATAATAAATTTCATCAAATATTTATTTTTTATTTTATTTTTTTTTTTTTATTTTTTATTTTTTTATTTTTATTTTTTAATTTTTTCAATTGATAGTGAGTGGGTAATTTAGTTTTGATAATGCTTACATGTAAAAGTTACCAAAGCTCATTTTCTGTGATTAGCGATTCATGAATATAATAAGGCCAAATTAGGCCAAAAATCAATCACACGTAAAATTATACATGAATATGGCCATAACTTCCAATTAGTTATTTTTACTAATTCAGATTTACCCAATCATTGTAATACATATATAATCATTACTTAACCCATCTAGCATGATTTTTAACAAGTTACAACACATAATTTGCAAAATCAACACATTTACTTTCACTTTTCTTTATGTTCTTGAAGGTTTTGAAAATAAAACATAAAAATTGTCACTACGAATTCGTTATAACAAGAATCCGCTTATTTAAACTTTGGTCTCTTTCAGATCAACATGCATAATAATATACGAGTGTAAAATTTAGGGATAACATACGATCAATACATAAATATCACGTATAAGGCCATAAGGCCAAAACCCATACTCTATAAATTTTTGAAATAGCAATTCATAGTATTATGAAATTGATGACATGATAATTCGCATAATATATATATAATCAAATACGATTTGATACATCTTAACCCATATATAAACTCATAATCAAACCCTTTCTCAATTACAGAGATTTTACAAAATGTATGAAAGCCATTTTTATAAAAACTAATGACGTGAAATTTAGAATTTGGGAAGAGGAGATTACCCTGAGAATAAATATAGATTAGTAGGGAATAATTTCTTCTCAACTCTTCTTCGATCAAAATTCTTTCTCAACACTTCTCAATCTCTCTCTGAAACTCTCTTTGTTTCTACTTTTCTAGACTTAGGAAAAATGAAGAAAGAAAAGAAGACGTATGATATAATAAGAGAATCGACGACTCGAGTGGTCGATTAACCCAATAATGGGTAATCTGCTCCAACTCCCCATAGGGCCTTGTTTGGCTAGCAAAATAAATTTAAAAAAACTTTTAATTTAATAAAACTTTATCATATAGTTTAATTAATGTCACACTCCTTCATAAAATAAATCAATATCTTATTTAATTTATTTTAAATAAAATATAATAATTTCTCATAATTTCACATAGTCACATTATTAATTCTCTCATTAATAAATAATGTCAAATTATTAACTCTCTAATTAATAATTAAATTAATTAAATAACATCATGCTTAATTAAATATTTCATTTAATTCGATAAGCTCACATAATTACATATTTGAATAATAATTATTCTCTACATTAATTTAATAAATGTAACACATAATTAAATTAATCTACCATAATTGCATCAAATAATTATTTAATCCAATAATTAAATCATCGAAAAATATTTATTTAATTCAATAAATATTAAAATTAATTTACAAAAATCTCGTTCGTCACAGAATTGGTGAGAATGAAGGAAGAATGAGCTTCTATTTATAGGAAAATATAGTTTCGATAATTGCACGTTTTGGGGCTCAAAATATTACAGTATAATACCTTCATCATTTCCTTCATTTTTAATTTAGTCCTGCAAGTATTATCAAACTTGCACCACCTCCCCTAATAGTACATCATGTGAATCAATAGTACAATCATGTGACTCAATAGTTATATACATGTGAAAAAAATAATTACAGTATAGTACCTTCATCTATACCTCCATTTTTAATTTATTCATGAAAGTATTATCAATCTTGCACCACCTCCTCTAATAGTACATGCATGTGAATCAATAGTACACACATGTGAATAAATAGTTATAAGCATGTGAATTAATAGCAATTAATTGCTTATTTATCCGATTAATTACCCGATTAGTCAATATAACCTCCAGATATCAATTATTATCGAAATAACTGTCGATTTCCACTAACACTAACAATCCCAACACAATGGAAATATTTTTATCATCAATTTTATTTTTGAAATTTCGAATTTTGACTTTTTGACCAAAAAGTCAACCCCGGTAAATTTTATGTTTATAGTCTATTTTTACTAATTTCATCATTCCGGACTCAAATATCACGTCTGCATATCCAAATTTAACTCCAAACTCAAATTCAATTTTTAATAACATTCATCATTAATATTATAACTCACAATATTAACAACCAGATCGTTCCCAGGAAAGAGGGGGCTTTCCGATAAGGATTTCTCCCTATTGGCGAGTAATTAGATGACCTAACATCTTCTTGACAGAACTTCTAGACATTGTCAATATTGCAAATAATAATATGAATAACTGTGTCATCTCAATTATTGATTTAATAATATAAAATATTGTGATAATAATTAAATAAAACTGAGTGACTTTTCACGTAAGCATCAATAATCAAAGATATTGTACAATATCGTGTACTACTATGCAACCACACGTATTACTATACTTTTATCACTTATTATTTTATGACAACTTATTTACTTGAAAAATTCACATATCACTCTTAACTTTAACCTTTTATCGATTTAACCATTTACTAAATAGAATAATTATAAGAAAAATGAATACTTTCATTTCATAAAATTTGGGGTCTCACATGAGGCCTGATAGTCCAGTTGTCAGTGGTTATGTTACTTTCAAGGCTCGTGATAGAGGTTACCTCTTGGTTATGAATATCTTCACTTATGGCCAGAACTTGATCTCTTCCTGATTCAGTACATTCCTCAAGGACGCTTGAACTGGACCTATTGCAAAAAGGTATGAACTCATGATTCATCGATGGGTTGGTTTCCCCGACAACCTCACCACCTTTTTCTTCATCTGTTCCTTCACCTTTTTCTTGGGCTTGAGAGTATTTAACTATGAAATCTCCCCCGAACTATTGTTGCTTTTCTTGCAAGGAACTTTTCTTTTTGGCTTTTTCTTCTTTGGAAAGGATTTGTGTTTCCTCCTCATCATCCAAGATGATAAAATCAGGAACGTGGTTGCTATCTTTGGACCACAGGATGTTTGATGTTGGCGGAGTAATCTCCTTTGTGGATTTCCTTGTCTCCTCTATCATTCCATGTATTAGGATCAGTCCACTTTGTTTTCTGCCAGGATTGGTGCTTATAGCATTCACCTCCTTTGAATTGTCTGTCTCGAGTGGACTTCTTAAGCTTTTTATTTCCTTTTCACCTTTTCTGTTCATGGGGGATTCTATCTTCAGCTCTCCATTTTCAATGAGATCCTGAATTTTATGTCGTAAAGACCAACATTTCTCAATCGCATGTCAAGGTGATTTAGAATGCTAGAGACATTTCTTGGCAGAATCATAACTCTTAATCTTAGGATTTATAGGACGCATCAACTTAGTAATCCTTCCTTCGCTTATCAGAAAGTGTAGCATTTCTTCATTTGATTTTCTTAGAGGGGTAAATTTTTGCCCTCTTTTGGAGGTTGTTTGATCTTTCTTCTTTGAAAATTCGCATTCCCCCGAGCGATTTTTCTGTTGGTGAGTTCTTCTAGCAATTTTATCATCCCCCTTTTCTTTTCCTTTCAACCTGCTTTGATCTTCTTCATTTAGCTGGCTCATCATGGAGAGATATGGGCTTGCATTATGGTTAACCTCTTTTTTCTCTTGGCTTTCTGATAGTTGAGTGAAAAATTGCCTCATATCCTAATGTTGGTGCATTATCAGCATAGCTAGCAGATTTACTTGATTCTAGATTGCCACTAATTTTTGCAAGTTTTCCCATTCTCAGAAATTAGTTCTATACCTTTGGGGATATTCCTCCATCCTTCGCATATACTTACGATTTGGATACATTTCAGTGCTTCCTGACCTGATCATGTTTACTCCCTCCGTATTATGCTACAATAGAAGATTGGTGTTGACATTTTGTTGGTCAGATTTTTGGACCACAATACTGCCACTTTCGATCAGATTTTGAATTTTATGCTTTAAGGACCAACAATGTTGTGTATCGTAGCCTAGAGACCCTGAGTGGTAAGCACATCTCTTTCTTGGAGTGTATCTTTTGCTCCCTAGTTCCAGATGTGGAGCCAATTTTATAATTTTCTTGTAATCCATTAACATCGCCAATACATTTTCAAGGGAATCGCCTAGTGGAGTGAACACCCGATTTTCTGTTCTTTAAAATTTTCTCTTTTTATCCTGGCATTGGTTGAATACAGCATGTTGTTGAAATGGCAGATTGTCTTGCTTTTTCCAAATGGGGGGACTGTAGGTTGGTGTCCTAGCTTTCCCTATAAAACAATGGATTCATCTTCATTGCCTTTATCTAGTACCCTCTTGGGATCGCTCGCATACTTGTCAGTCCGTATATGCTCGGCGACTGTTTCCAAGGTAGCGAAGTCTTTAATCTTGCCTGCCTTCAGACCAATCTCTGGCATTTTATCGTGTTTGATCATCTCTGAGAATGGCTTTGTTATGCCTTGGGACACCCCCAAATCCGGGTATCTTCCAACCCGACAGATGGTGCTGCTCGGTACTCATAACTATACATTTATTCTATTAAAACGACATCAAAATGTGCATATCAATTACATTCTTATTACATTAATAATATTACATCCCGTTCCCAGGTTCTATAACCATTACATTCTTTGTTCATCATATTATAATATATACAACTTACTAGTTTATTACAAGGTAAACTAATCGCTCATCTTCGCTCTTTCCATTATCCTTGTCAGATCCCTCGGTTCGCTCAAATTCTAGTCGCATTCATATGGTTCAACAAGAGTGAGCATAACAAGCTCAACAAGTACAACAATTCTTTTAAACACCATGCTTGAAACATAGGAATCGATATCTTGAAGAATTCGGATAATAGTTACGTAAGTACTATCAACAACTCAAAATATCACCTTGTTTCCTTCAAAACGCTTTTACAATTATAATATTCAAGTAAAACATCAATTCTCGCTCAAGACCATGAGCGTTTCATATTTTCTTTGAAAAGGACAACCCGACACTAAGTCCGTCAGTAAGTTCAAAGATATCTTACGAGCACTTTTGGGTGATAGCCCATAGTACCTATGTTGATCAACACTACATCCATTAAACGTATGTACGTTTAAGTTTTGGCAACCTCGCATGCCCATCGAATAATTGATGAAAAATACATTTGTTTATTCATAATCAAGCTTAACTTGAATCCGTACCAAATAATTGGCGTAGGATAGCGTTAGCAATTCTATATTGAAAGACTTGTAAATAAATCAATCAACTCTTCAAGATTAGTCTAGCCGAGATAAAACTGGCATCGACCCTTTAGTAAAACACTTCATGCATCTCATAACATGAATCACAGAAAACTTGGCTAACACGAAGGTTAGACAAGCGTTTAAGAAAAACTTGCCTTCAGCGTCTACTACAGTAAAATAACTTTTCCTTTCAGTCTTTATAGTCTCTAAAATACATAACCACATAACATACCACATTAGGTCATGAATGAACATATATGATTCCTAACGAATCTTACCCTTCATCTCAATCTAAATCCTAACTTAGATTGTTATTATTGGTTCCGGCTTACCGTTATAACTTACATCATTCTTACCAACTTCTTTCTCTTCTATGTCTTACTTGTATTTACTTTATTAATACAAATCGTTTCTAGTTAATCATTCTTCTTCACGGCTTACTAACGTTATCACGTTTATTAATCGAAACTCAATCGTTATTGGTTACGTACACTTATTGCTTACCATTCACGTTCACATTCAATTGACTTATATTCAACCTTTAGTATTATACCTAAGGTTTATATCATTAGCAATGATATTACATTAAGTTGATTAAGGATTTATTTCAACCTTCATTCACTTCTCCTTTCATTTATATTTAAAAACATTCCTTTCTATGCTTCACTTAGTGTTAGTCATGGCCATTAAGCATTCCTTTCTGTCGTGTCCATGCTGCGTGACTTAAAGATGTGTATGGTCCGGACTGCCACACATGATGCAAGTCTCCTTTGCTATGGCCATGCTACTGGTGCCCGATTAGCTAAGTGTGCTTTGATTCCAGCCTCATGACTTGCAAGACAGATTTATGGCTATGAGTTGCTATGCGCTTGCATGACTCGTGCCTTAGATAATTTGCAGATTTTGAAATTTTTACGAAACTCCTGGACGCATAACTTCTTCGTTATAAGTCCGAATTGGCTCGTTCAAAAGCCTATGGTTCACAAATTACATACTCTATGCATTCATGTAAGAATTTTATCTATTTGACTTCGTTTGCTCAAAATTCACCTATTAGTCCATTTTAATAAAAACGATAAACGCTTGTGAACGTTTCAACTTTCGCTTTCTTCGTTTCTAAGTCGAAATTCGGTCATTTTCGAGTCCACAACTCTATAATGCCAAATGAGACTTGTCTCCATTGAAAACCAATGTTTCCAAGCTCAAACACAAAATACGACTTCCATTTCGAGAATTTAACGAATTCGACGCTTAACGTCCAATCATGTGAATTCCGGCATAACTTCTTTACTAACGATTTGATCATTGTTCTAAATGGATTCTAACCATCATATAAACATTTCAAACTACTTATTACATTAACTTATTTTCAAATTAGGTTTTGAATTATTCTTCATAAGTTCATTGCTTATTACTTATAACTTTCATTATTTCATTTACTTATGACTTATTATTTATTTAAGTCATTTACTTAATGTTCTCCTATTATATCCAACATACTAACATCTTGACACACATACTTCATTAACTTATTGTCATGATAAGTTATTACTTGCTATTCATTAGTCTATAACTTGTAAAAGTATGAACTAATTATGAATTCACTTAGCATGACTTATCATAACTTAAATCTTTTAACCATCATCCTTGCTTCTTATTATCATACAATCTTATTAAAGTAAACATATGAGAAGTTCATCTAAGTTCCTCATGATTTCATAACTTAATTAAGTTTGAATTACTTATTCATGACTTAAACGACTTAAGTCCATTAATTAATCATTCTTATCATTCCTTAGCATACAATTTCTACCACTACCCCCTTCTCTAACAATTGAAGAGAAAGAGAATTATGGTTTAAGTTCTTACCTATGAAGATCACTTGATTAATCTTTAATCTCCTTCTTGCTTCTTGAATTCTCAAAGGCTAACTTGTTCTAGCTTTTGTAGCTTATTCTCACTTATTCTCTATAACCAATAAGCTATAAGTTATTGGATGAAAATCTAACAACTAACAAATGAGCTAGCAAGCTTCCTATTTATAGGATTTCCTAAGTTAGGGTATAATGGTCATAAAGCCACTCCACCTCCTTAATCACCTCCTTACTATTCCTTTACCTAGCTATTAAGTAAACTTGGCCATTAAGTCTACTTGATCATCACACTTACTTAGCCATTAAGTATACTTGCTAGTCACCTAGCTTATCCATTACTTGCTTATCACAACTTTTACTTGTTCACCTCACATAAGCACTTTACTTGTTCATCACACATAAGCACTTTACATAGCTTTTAAGTTACTTAACTTATCATTTGCTTAACACTTAAGTATACTTGCTCATTACATAACTTATCCATTGCTTAGCCACCAAGTACTTTACTTGGCCACCACTTTGGGTCATCCATGGGTTGCCCCATGGGTTTAAACCATCCAATAACCCATTGGTTCTTACTTTGGGCTTTTAGCTTAACTAATCTTAACTTATACATTGGGCTTGCTCCTTACATCACTTTGGGCTTTAACACTATCTTGCATTGGGCTTACACATCTCCACACTTGGGCCTTATCAATTCTTATTGGACTTTACAATTTCTTACACAATTTTTCAAATTCAATACATATGGCTTAAAGCCTTATAACGTATAATTTATGTATTAATCTCGTATTCTAACTCGTATACTTATTTAATATACGACATTCCATCATTCACACATACTCGTATAATACCTCGTATTATACTCATATTCATTACTTCGTACAATACCTACGTATTATACAATCATTACTTTAATTCATTAATCGCATTTAAATTCCTTCTCGGAATTCATTTTCCCTAATCGTTAGGTTTTAAGTCCGCAGGCGAAAAACTGTGTTTGCCATAACTGAAATATTATTGGATATTCTATCTCACCTCGATATTCTATCATTACGTATTTCTCGGAAGTTCAAAAATAATTCTCGAGCAGAAATGCATGAATAGTGTTTTTCGGAAAATTTCTCAGAAAGCTTTTATTTTCGTCTTGGAAATTCAAACACATTAATTCTATCACGTAGCCCAAATTCTACGACATTCCGATATATCTAGGTCATAGAACGACCTTCAATTAGCTTACTCCCATAAATAATTAATTAAATTCATTTAATCCAGATAATGAAAATAAAAATTTAATTCTAAAAAATCCAAAATTTATGGGGCGTTACACTCTTCCCCCCTTATAAGGATTCTGTCCCCAGAATCACGCTAATAATATATACACCAATGTGGAAACCAAATTTCCATTATTTTAATTTCCAATTCCTACAATGCTTCTACAACATTGAGGTTCTTTCATTTCACCTTCACCAAAGGTATTATCTTAATTCACATGACTTGTCACTTCCTATCAATACTCTGAGTTGAAAGCTAAACCTTTACTCACACATTACGCTATCCTCCGTTTATTAGTCCTTCTTTTAATACCAAATTATATGAAACTCAAATTCCTCCTTCAAAACAAGATTATACATGATCTTCTCTTTATCATGTATCCTCTTCTTCATTCGCTTACACTTCTCGATACCTAGTTGTACTTAATCAACTCGTCCCATTATCGTGGATTGAGTCTACATTGTGAATAACATTTTTGCTACTTCATTCCATAATTTAACTTCTAACTTCGTCCTCGCCACCTCCGTTATCAACTCATTATGAGTCGTTAACATCGATAGCTTTTCCCTAGCCTTCTTACTTAACGTGTCAGCTTCTACATTTACCTTCCATGTATGATATAACATATCAACGTCGAAATCTCTTATCCATTCTAATTACCTTCTCTACTTCATATTCAACTCCTTTTGTGTTAAGACATATTTCAGACTCCTAAAGTCCGTGTATATCTCACACCTCTCACCGTATAAATACTATCTTCAAATTTTTAATTCAAAAACTATAGCTGCTAATTATAGATCATAAGTAGGAAAAACCTTCTCATAATTCATTAACTGGCGTGATGCATACCTAATGACTTTTCCATGCTACATAAGCACGCAATCTCATCATCTATGTGAAACATCGAGATACACTACAAAATTCCCTATATCATCTGATAGAGACAATACAGGTACCTCACTTAAATTCCTTTTTAGTTCCTGAAAACTATTTTTCTCACTTCCCATTTCGATACCAACCTGTGATGCTAATTATACTTTAAACATAGCACCTCACAAGGGTACCTATCAATTTTCCACCTACTTCCTCGGCGCCTCTTACGAAAAATCTAGCTTCCGTACATTGGTCCACCCAATTGACATAACCAAAAACTTGTCATAACTGTAATGAGTCCTGAATGTCATCTTAGGTACCTTCTCCTTCTTCCTTACTTTCAACCAACTACACCCCGTACGCAAATCTATCTTAAAAAAATTCTTTGCCCTCTTCAGCTGATCAAATAGATCATCGATTCTAGGCCATTGGTATTTATTCCTAACCGCTAACTTACTCCTATTACGATAGTCGATACGTAACCGTAATGTCTCATCCTCTTCATTAACATCCTCCTAACTTGCGTCATAGTTAGACAACAAGAGCGTCGCGGTATTTTATTACCGTAAATTACTACCTTGGATTTAGAAAACCAAAGATTCATACTTTTATTCTAATAATTTATTAAAGTTCTATGGTTAATCAACCCATTCATACCGAGAATTACTTCAAATTCTCTTAATTTTATCGGTACTTATCTACCGATACTTACTTACATTCCTTATTCATGAAGCCATTTTCACAAATATAATTAACAAAAGTTATTTCCCCATTCTCTACCTTAACGTATAAAGGTATTTATAATCCCTTCCGAGAATGAACTTAATCATTTAGCAAACTCTCATACTATAAAAGAAAAGTAGCACTCCAATCAAACAACACATAAGCATTCATTGTATTGACCAGAAGGATACTACTACATTAAATTCACCGATGCAATCGCATCATGGCTAACTTACCACTACTAACACCTTTACTTTTCTCCGACCCCTTCTTTGGGCAATTTCTTGCCATGTGGTCCAACGACTCACATACAAAACAACTATGGTTTTTCTTAGGATTAGGACAATTGGGTAACATATGACCCTCATGTCCACAATTATAACAAATCGATTTCCTTTTCTGACAGACTCCTAGATGAGTCTTTCCACATGTCTTGCACACTTCGAGCTTACACTTAGGATCCCTTGTCCACTCCAAAGATTCCTGAGTTAAAACTCTTTCTTTTTTGCCATACTACCCTTTGGCATTCTCGCGCTTTAGTTCCTCTTTCTCCCTTGCTCTTATATTTTCTCTCTTTGTGGTATTGGGTTAACGCCTCACTACCACCCTTCGCTATAATTACCTTTTCCAGAATGGTCCCAAAGGAAACAATCTGAAACACAAAAATCCTACTATAGAGCCAGAGTTTTAGGCCCTACTCAAACCTACGAGCCTTCCTCTCCTCAGTGTCCACTTGGTATGGAGCAAACTTTGTCAATTCATTGAATCTGGCCGCGTACTGGGGAACTATCATGTCCCCTAGTTTAAGTTCTAAGAACTAAATCTCCATCCTCCTTTATATGCTTGTAGGGAAATAATTCTCGAAGAAAAACCTTCTTGAACTTTTCCCATGCTACCGCATCTGTTCTAGCCCCACCCTGGTGAACCTTCTACAAAAAGTTGGCTTCTACTTTCGTCATGTAAGTTGAAAAATGAGTCTTTTACGCCTTACCTACGTTATGTAATAACAAACGCCTTTTCTATTTCTATTACCCATGTCTGGGCTTCTAATAGGTCCGTTGTTCCTTTGAACTCCGACGGACCTACACTTTTAAATTCTTTTAAAGGTAGTCATTCTGGCTAACCTAGGTTCCGCAGGTACTCTACCCCCGATTTACTTAAATGCAGCCGTTAATGAATTAACGAACTCTTGCATAGGGTTGTTTTGACCCCCTTGATTTTTTATTACGTGATTCCGCTTCCTGATTACGTTGTCTTCTCCTTGACGGCATTTACTGATTAAATAGAATATCATTATTATCTATTTACTTATTTCGTTATTATTTGCCATATAACAACTCATACCATAACAAAGCTTATTAAATGAAAACTTCATTATATTCATATGCTTCTTCATAGTTTGAAACTATTTACAGTTTACTTCCATAGCCAACGGCTAGTACATTTCTATCCCGCAATTGAACTTCTCAAAAGTTGGGATTTACAAAAAGACTACCCTTTTATACAAAAGAGGGTTTTACGTCACTACACATATATTTATTTACTCTAGACTTCTAATAATGCATAACAGCGTCCTCGTGTTTCTCATTCGCAATCTTTGCTACAGTATCCCGACTAATAGTATGTCGAGTTTGTCCTGACTCCATGGGATAACAAGCAACTTTAAACTTGAAATCTCTATGAGCACTCTCATGGATGTAAGACATCGCTTATCTTAGGTCTCTCTTAATTAGCTTCTTACAAAGCTTATTGGCCTCCTTCTTATAGTCCCTAGCACGCTCTTCATCATAAGCACATGTCTATCGTGTTCTAACTCAAAATCGCCCACGCACACCTTAGCTTCATGGAGATAATTAATCTCTTCACTACGATTACGCATAACTATACTCGGGTTGCACATTCCTATTTGTTAACCTTTGCCAGACACAATGATGCTCTCATTGCATCTGGAGGTATTGACTCCAGTGTAGGTACCACCGTATTAACCGATGTTATCTCAATTTCCTCCTCCTCATAGTCCATCATATTAAGATATGGAGCGTTATATCCATATCTCCCTCGGTAGTAGTCCTCCTCTAAAAGTACTCCACCTTGTCTCGACTCCTCTAGAATCACTAATGGTACCTCCGCCACCCAAGATATGTACATGCTTCTACTGCATTCACAACTTCTTTCGCTCACTTGCGTGTATATCTCTATACATCAAGCTATCGATCGACATCCTTCAATAACACATAACATGTTGATTAGTACATAACACACCATAGTATAAGCACAAATCACATTTAGTTTATTTAGGGCTACTTTCCATCTTTTAAATCTTTCGGTACTAAGTTTCCTCAATACCTTATTAACTCATCGACTAAAGAAAAGCTTGAGCTTACTTCCTTCGGACATTTCTTTCTTAATGAGGTTATTAGCCTAAGGTTCTTCCCCCCTCAAGTTTTATAACCTAATGCTTTGATACCAACCTGTGACGCCCCCAAATCCGGGTATCTTCCAACCCGACAGATGGTGTTGCACGGTACTCATAACTGTACATTTATTCTATTGAAACGACATCAAAATGTGTGTATCAATGACATTCTTATTACATTAATAATATTACATCCCATTCCCAGGTTCTATAACCATTACATTCTTTGTTCATCATATTATAATATATACAACTTACTAGTTTATTACAAGGTAAACTAATCGTTCATCTTCGTCTTTGCTTTATCCTTGTCAGATCCCTCGGTTCGTTCGGTCCTAGTTGCATTCATATGGTTCAAGCAAGAGTGAGCATAACAAGCTCAGCAAGTACAACAATTCCTTTTAAAAACCATTCTTGAAACATAGGAATCGTATATCTTCAGTAACCGGATAATAGTTACGAAGTACTATCAACAACTTAAAATAGCACCTCGTTTCCTTCAAAACATTTTACAATTACAATATTCAGTAAAACATCAATTCTGGCTCAAGACCATGATCGTTTCATATTTTCTTTGAAAAGGACAACCCGGCACTAAGTCCGTAAGTCCGGCATATCTTACAAGCACTTCTGGGTGATCAGCCCATAGAACCCTATGTTGATCAACACTACATCCTGTTAAACGTATGTACGTTAAAGTTTTGGTAACCTCACGTGCCCATCGAATAATCAATGAAAAATATATTTGTTTATTCATAATCAAGCTTACCTTGAATCCGTAGCAAATAATTGGCGTAGGATAGCGTTAGCAATTCTATATTGAAAGACTTGTAAATAAATCAATCAACTCTTCAAGATTAGTATAGCCGATATAAAACTGGCATCGACCCTTTAGTAAAACACTGCATGCATCTCATAACATGAATCACAGAAAACTTGGCTAACACGAAGGTTAGACAAGCGTTTAAGAAAAACTTGCCCAAATACGCTGCTATAGTAAAATAACTTTTCCTTTCGGTCTTTACAGTATCTACAATACATAACCACATAACATACCACATTAGGTCATGAATGAACATATATGGTTCCTAATGAATCTTACCCTTCATCTCAATCTAAATCCTGACTTAGATTGTTATTATTAGTTAAAACCACTGTTATAACTTACATCATTCTTACCAACTTCTTTCTCTTCTACTTCTTACTTGTATTTACTTTATTAATACAAATCATTTCTAGTTAATCATTCTTCTTCACGGCTTACTAACGTTATCACGTTTATTAATCGAAACTCAATCGTTATTGGTTACGTACACTTATTGCTTACCATTCACGTTCACATTCAATTGACTTATATTCAACCTTTAGTATTATACCTAAGGTTTATATCATTAGCAATGATATTACATTAAGTTGATTAAGGATTTATTTCAACCTTCATTCACTTCTCCTTTCATTTATATTTAAAAACATTCCTTTCTATGCTTCACTTAGTGCTTGCTACCGCATGACGCCGACATTCCTTCTCCCATCATCATGTACGTGGCATGACTCTAGCAGCTGTCAGTTGGTAGCTTTGCTGCTGACACGGTCTCCTGCGCTGCTATAGTATATAAGTATGAGTCGCTGTGCTGGTTCGACCTCATGCAGTGACGCTGACTCTGGCTCTTAGATAATTTGCAGATTTTGAAATTTTTACGAAACTCCCAGACGCATAACTTCTTCGTTATAAGTCCGAATTGGCTCGTTCAAAATCCTACAGTTCACAAATTACATACTCTATGCATTCATGTAAGAATTTTATCTATTTGACTTCGTTTGCTCAAAATTCACCTATTAGTCCATTTTTAACGAAAACGATAAACGTTTGTGAACGTTCAACGCTCGTTTCTTCGTTCTAATTCGGAATTCGGTCATTTTCGAGTCCACAACTCTATAATGCCAAATGAGACTTGTCTCCATTGAAAACCAATGTTTCCAAGCTCAAACACAAAATACGACTTCCATTTCGAGAATTTAACGAATTCGACGTTTAACGTCCAATCATGTGAATTCCGGCATAACTTCTTTACTAACGATTTGATCATTGTTCTAAATGGATTCTAACCATCATATAAACATTTCAAACTACTTATTACATTAACTTATTTTCAAATTAGGTTTTGAATTATTCTTCATAAGTTCATTGCTTATTACTTATAACTTTCATTATTTCATTTACTTATGACTTATTATTTATTTAAGTCATATACTTAATGTTCTCCTATTATATCCAACATACTAACATCTTGACACACATACTTCATTAACTTATTGTCATGATAAGTTATTACTTGCTATTCATTAGTCTATAACTTGTAAAAGTATGAACTAATTATGAATTCACTTAGCATGACTTATCATAACTTAAATCTTTTAACCATCATCCTTGCTTCTTATTATCATACAATCTTATTAAAGTAAACATATGAGAAGTTCATCTAAGTTCCTCATGAGTTCACAACTTAATTAAATTTGAATTACTTATTCATGACTTAAACGGCTTAAGTCCATTAATTAATCATTCTTATCATTCCTTAGCATACAAGTTCTACCACTACCCCCTTCTCTAACAATTGAAGAGAAAGAGAATAATGGTTTAAGTTCTTACCTATGAAGATCACTTGGTTAATCTTTAATCTCCTTCTTGCTTCTTGAATTCTCAAAGGCTAACTTGTTCTAGCTTTTGTAGCTTATTCTCACTTATTCTCTCTAACCAATAAGCTATAAGTTATTGGATGAAAATCTAACAACTAACAAATGAGCTAGCAAGCTTCCTATTTATAGGATTTCCTAAGTTAGGGTATAATGGTCATAAAGCCACTCCACCTCCTTAATCACCTCCTTACTATTCCTTTACCTAGCTATTAAGTAAACTTGGCCATTAAGTCTACTTGATCATCACACTTACTTAGCCATTAAGTATACTTCCTAGTCACCTAGCTTATCCATTACTTGCTCATCACAACTTTTACTTGTTCACCTCACATAAGCACTTTACTTGCTCATCACACATAAGCACTTTACTTAGCCTTTAAGTTACTTAACTTATCCTTTGCTTAACACTTAAGTCTACTTGCTCATTACATAACTTATCCATTGCTTAGCCACCAAGTACTTTACTTGGCCACCACTTTGGGTCATCCATGGGTTGCCCCATGGGTTTAAACCATCCAATAACCCATTGGTTCTTACTTTGGGCTTTTAGCTTAACTAATCTTAACTTATACATTGGGCTTGCTCCTTACATCATTTTGGGCTTTAACACTATCTTGCATTGGGCTTACACATCTCCACACTTGGGCCTTATAAATTCTTATTGGACTTTACAATTTCTTACACAATTCTACAAATTCAATACATATGGCTTAAAGCCTTATAACGTATAATTTACGTATTAATCTCGTATTCTAACTCGTATACCTTTTTAATATACGATATTCCATCATTCACACATACTCGTATAATACCTCGTATTATACTCATATTCATTACTTCGTACAATACCTACGTATTATACAATCATTACTTTAATTCATTAATCGCATTTAAATTCCTTCTCGAAATTCATTTTCCCTAATCGTTAGGTTTTAAGTCCGCAGGCAAAAAATTGTGTTTGCCATAACTGAAATATTATTGGATATTCTATCTCACCTCGATATTCTATCATTATGTATTTCTCGGAAGTTCAAAAATAATTCTCGAGCAGAAATGCGTGAATAGTGTTTTTTGGAAAATTTCTCGGAAAGCTTTTATTTTCTTCTTGGAAATTCAAACACATTAATTCTATCACGTAGCCAAAATACTACGACATTCCGATATATCTAGGTCATAGAACGACCTTCAATTAGCTTACTCCCATAAATAATTAATTAAATTCATTTAATCTAGATAATGAAAATAAAATTTTAATTCTCAAAAATCCAAAATTTTTGGGGCGTTACACGCCTACTAGGATTCTCTCATATTAAGGTGCATCTTGGATATCAATAAATGTAATTATTGTCTCAGTTTCTGTCATTGATGAAATGACTTGCGCTGCCATACGTCTCCACATTTGGGAATATTCTCGGAAAGACTAAGTACTTTTCTTTTTGACATTAGTCACTTGGTATCGATCCAGTGCCATTTGTGACTGAAAACTGTATTGATTGAGAAAGGCGTGGGCCAATTCATCCCAGTTGTGGATTTTGGCATTGTCAAGTCGGGCATACCAGGCTTTAGCCTCTCAAGTGAGGCATTTTTGGAAAAGCTGCATTCTGAGGCTTTCAACTTCAGCAGAAGACCCTAGCTCGCCAATGAATACTTTCAGGTGCGTATAGGGATTGCATGCCCCATTGTACTTTTCAAACTCTGGGACTTCGTATTTGTCAAGATATCAAGCCCTTGGGAATATGCAGAGATCTGAATAGGTAACACTTCCATAGTTTCCACTCCCTTTGATTGAACGAATGGTTTCCTCCATTTGTTGGACTTTCTTTCTTATATCCCCAGTTTCTCGATCATCCCTGAGTTTTGTGATTTCAAGGGTTTTGTTGGTTCCTTTATTGGGTTGAGGTTTAGGTATCTGGGTTTTCATCTTTTTCTTAATACCCTGACTGCCCCCCTCGAGTGAATGACTCTAGTTGAGTAGGCATTATCTGGCCCCAAGTGTTTTTACTTTGTTCTTTTAGAAAGACAACCAATTCTATAATATGATTCCTTAATCCTTTGAACTCCTCTAGGGAAACATGAGTAGGATCAGGTAGGGAACTTGTAGCCATGTTTGACTGCGGGCTTAGTGCCTTTTCGGACTTTGAACGGGTAACGGGACCAATTGTTTCCCTATAAAAAGATAATGTAGTTTAGTCTAGGAAAACATGAAAATGTTACATGATATATAATGTGTCCGTTTTTTTAGGAGTGTTTTAAGGTTATCTTGCAAAATGGATGTCAGTCGTTTTGTTGACAAGATAGCATGACAAGTCTTGATATGAAAAGGGAATGCATGTTCACATATTCCTTTATATTTTCTATTACATTGAGATTGACATGGAAATGAAATTACAAGTAATTGAAATGGGAAGGTATGAAGACTTCCCTCCGCATTTGGTTAATTAAAATATGGCCTATCTTAGGCTACTCTCGTGGCTTTTTGGCATGAAGGTCCCCAGATCATCACAATTTACTTGATGGGAAGTTAATCCGATCTTTCAACTGAGCCTCATGGAATTAGTCTTCCGACGAGTCCAGTAATCAAACACCGATGGGATAGCCTCCTGGTGGAGGAACCACACAACATACAATCACATACATCGCGTCTCACAGTATGGAAATGATGACATGTGTGAAGCATTAATATTACAGGCAGATATGGTGCGAAGCACTAAGTACAAAAAATAAAGCATTAGTACACATTCATTCAAATATAAATGCAGCATCCACACATAAGCAGATAAAAGTTTTTGAAAATCTTTGTATAGCGGCTTATGCCCTCTTACTGGAGTCCCCAGCAGAGTCGCCACTTGTCGACGTTGGGATTTTTATTTGTCCCTTTCTATGCTTGTCTTTTGGTGTTCTCATTTTAAGTGAGTTTTGTTTGAAAAGGTCCAACATGTACATGTCGACGATTTAACTGTAAGAGTCACCAGTTGGTATTTTTAAATGGTTGTACCAACTCAATAGAGAAAAAGATTGCACAAAGACCCGTGTATTTGACTGGTCTGAGAAACCAAAATTCGTTAGGGTCCGAGGTCTTGATTAAGCGAAGAGAAGGTGTTAGGCACCCACCGACTTCCGTGATAACACGGTTACCGCCACTTTTCATTTAAACTTTTATCTGTTTATGTGTGTGTGTGTGTGTGTGTGTGTGTGTGTGTGTGTGTTGGGCCTATGTGAAATTATTTGGAAGTTGTGTTATGCCTCGTTTGCACCTATATACAAAGGGTTTAATTTTTGTATAAAAGTTCAATTTTAACAAGATATAGCAGTGATGTTTTGTAAAATAGGTTTTCAAACCCTTATTGCTCAATAGTAATTGACACATTTGATACTTCCATTTTATTATGTGTTCGGCTTGATTGCTTTTATTTTCGAGATGCAAGGCATATTCGAGAAACTAAGATACATAGCAGTTTCGAACTCCTTGTGGGCGTAAGAGCCATCTAAGGATATTCAGACACCGTAGATAATTTATAAGCTGGCAGCAGCTGCAAAATATCCATCACGGGAACCGAATCTAGATTCAGAGGCTCAATCTGTGATCACATGATTCCAAGGCTCACATGAAAGAGTGATATGTACAAATGCTAGAAAAAACTAGATTTGAGTAAATCTAAACTATTCTAGCTTCAACGGTTCCAATTTAGTCACTTTGAACATGTTAAAGTTAGAAGTAGCCAGATTGAGTCAAATCTAGCCCGTAGGCTAAAAGATTAAATATCTATATTATAAAAGAAGTTAAAGCAGATATTTATATAAAAGCGGTAAATATATATATATATATATATATATATATATAGAACTAGGATCAGGTCCAGGAGTCCGGACCTGATTAAAATGCAGATCGAATATTTTTTATTTTTTTTGTAGAACAACGAAAAAAATAAATTATGGAACATACATGTTTTGATATATGTATCCAAATCACACCCAAAACACTGTATTATGTAAAAATTCAAGTTCCATAATTTATTTAAAAAAAATTAGTTGTTTGAAAAAAAACTAAAAGAAAAAGTCCAAATTTTGTTATGGTCCGGGAGTCCGGACTTGATCCGGACTATATATATATATATGTGTGTATATATATATATATATATATATATATATATATATATATATACACACACACATATATATATATACAAATATAAAAGCGTAAATGGCCACGAAGTAAACTCCAGCCTTTGGTGTCATTATTACCGCTGGACTTCACTTTGCTGCATGACAAAATCAAGCTAAGTGACCTTCCTTTCCGCAATTGTAACACACTTTGGGTTGTTGTGTACAGTTTGGACTGATGTGTCCCTTCTGTCTGCATTTGTAGCATACTACCGGCGGTCATTCTCCTCCCTTTGAAACGTGTGTTGGTGATGGTGTTGGTGCTTGTGCTGGTGCTGATATCTTTCCATCATTGTTGAATCTTCTCTTTTTAAAATTTCCACTTGACTCACTTCTTCTATTATCTTGGCCAGGATTACCACCTGTAGACACTCGAAATTTTGCATTCATGTTACTAACATTGCAGGAGGGCAGAATCCTCTTCCAGAGATAACCCTATAGGTCAAATTAGCTCAATTCCGAAGACAACCCCGAGATATCCAGTTCAAGTCCCGGAGACAACCCCGAGAGTTTCAGTTTCAACCTCGAAGACAACCCCGAGGAATGCAGTTCTAGTTTTGGAAATAACACCGGAGAAGTCAATTCCATCTCGGAGACAACCCCGAGCTACTCAGTTCCAATTCTGGAGACAACCCCGGGAAGTTTAGTTTCAACCTCAGAGACAACCCTGAGGAGTGCGATTCGCGATTAGGAGATAACCCCAAAAATGCTTGTTTACCCAACATCAAACTTTAACCTCGAGAGATAACCACGAGGCTTTCGGCCCAAACCCGAGACAACACTGTGAGGTCGAGCACACCTCAGAGACAACCCTGAGGACATTCATCACTTGCAGCAGCCCAATCTCAGAGATAACCCTGAGCAATGACTGCTAAATCAGCCTAAATCGGAGATAACCCCGGTGAGGGGCAAAATCAATATTTTTCCACCTTGATCACACATTCATGCCATCTCAACAACATTTCAACATACATTCTATATATAAATTTCCTACAAGAACCAATAGCTCCAATCCCGAGTGTCTACTACACAGGACAACACACCAGATAGAATTTTAATACTTGAAGACCCAGGGCATGGTCCCATCTTCCTGACTTCGTACAACCTCTAATCCCATGTCATTGTGTAGCTCACGACAACAGCACTCCAAAATAGGTCTTATACACCTCAATCAGATGCCCGGATTGAAGTTCTGAAAGTTCGAGTGGACAACGCGTTACATGCGTGCACATTCTTCGAGACGGTGGGACCCGGGGAGCCTGGGGTACCCCAGGGAGTCGCAGGCCTGCGGCTCCCCCCTCTATAAATAGAGGGCTTGGGGTGGCCATTTTACATAGAAGAAAGGCGAGGAAGCCCTATCCATTTTGCTCTATACACACTATAAACTGAGTGCTTTCTCATTTCAAACACTTGTAAGCTTATACTTTGCTATATTTTACCGGTGGGAACTGAGTGTTCATCCATTTAAAGCTATTGAAGTCTTCTTAGGCAATCCACTATAAGCCTTCTTACATTTCTTAAAGCATTTGTCCACTACTGTGCACACACCGTTCTTCACGTTGAGAGTCGTGTTGCGTGTGTATGTCCGAACTTCGGTCCGTGGCTTTTTATTTCTTTTGGTTATATATATGGACTAACATTATCGAGTTATGCCTCGATTGAGCTGAATTCACATCCAGGCGTTTATTGCTTTTATATATATATATATATATATATATATATATATATATATATATATATACTTATATATAAAATGTTGTCGAACTACATTCGATGAGCCTAGATTTATATCGGTGCATTTCTTACTTTTTATATATATATATATATATATATATATATATATATATATATATATATATATACATTTACATACAGCACTGGAATTTACTTACGTGGCCTTTTCTTTTCGCTTCTTTGCATTTAGTCACTTTTGAGTTTACTGTGGTGGTGGTTGATTGTCTTTACTGCTTTATTTATATTTCCAATCCACCATGGAGTTGCTTCGTGGTGGTTGATCATATATATATATATATATATATATATAGCTTTTATATATATAACTGCTTATAGCTTTCATATTAACTACGGCATCATGTGAGCTTAGGAATTATGTGATCACAGATTCAGTCTTCTAAATCTGGATTTGATTTCCGTGTTAGACATTTTCAGCTGTAATCATCTTGTAAATTATTCACGGTGTTTGAATTTCCTTGGATGGCTCTCATGCCCACAAGGAGTTCGACACTGCTTTGTACATTATTTTCTCGAAGATGCTTCGCATCTCGTAAATAAAAGGAACTAAGCCGAACACATAATAAAATGGAAGTATCAAAGGCCTCAATTACTATTGTGCATAAGGGTTTGAAAAACCTCTTTTTACAAAATATCACTGCTATATCTTATTAAAACTGAACTTTTATACAAATTCAAACCCTTTGTATATAGGTGCAAATGAAGCATAGCACTACTTCTAGATAATTGCACATTGACCCACACACATACACACATTCATATAACAGTTTAATTGAAAAGTGACGGTCACCGTGGTAACACGAATGTCGGGGGGTGCCTAACACCTTCCATCTGCATAATCAAGTTCCCGGACCCTAACGAATCTCGGTTTCACAGACAGTGTTACATCATGTGGTCAATGTGCAAACCTTTTCTCGATTGAGTTGGTGCAACTATTTAAAAATACCCACTAGCGACTCTTAAAGTCCAATCGTCGACATATATATGTCAGACCTTTTCACAACTTATTTTTTCAAACAAATCTCGCCTAACATGAGAACACCAAAACACAAGAATAGAAAAGGGACAAATAAAAATCCCGACGTTTACACCACCGAAGTGTTTACTGTTTCTGGCATGATAATTTCCTCCACGCTGGTTATCATTGCTCCGATGACTGTTGCCATTGGTACGACTATTATCGTGCGGTCGGTTGTTATCTTTTGGTTGAAAAGTCTCATTATCTCGCTCCAATAATTGAGCCTTATTCACAACATCTAAATACAAACAAAGTTTATGAGAAATAAAGTATTGACGAATTTCAGGTTTCAAACCTCTCAGAAACATTCGTGTCATTCATTCCTTATTATCCACCAAATGGGATACAAACTGGGATAATTTCGCAAACGTTGCCTCGTATTATGATACAGTCATATTATTCTATTCTAGTTTGATGAATTCCACCTCCTTCATATGACGAATACTTTCAGGAAAATACGTGTCGTTGAATAATTCCTGGAACTTCTCCCAAGACATCTTAAGTGCTGAAAGATGAGTACATTTCATAGATTCTCACTAGTAATCTGCCTCTCCAGGCAACATAAAGGTGGCGAAGGGAACATTTTTGATCCTCTGTGCATCCCAAGATATCAAATATTTTGGTGATCTACTTAATCCAAACTTCTGCCTTGAGTGGCTTGAGCTTTCCCAAAAACTTTGGCTGTCCCAACTGAAAGTATTATGCATACAAGTCAATCATGTATGATGATAAAGCATATACTATGTAATCAATCTTATTTATTTATTAATAAAAGAATTATTTATTAAAGGCATTTATTATCTACATGGTGCTGTTTTAATAATATGTGATAAACCCATAGTTTTAAGCAATGCTTTTAGAATCATGATGAGATCATGCTAATGAGATCTGAATTCTTAGATAGCTTAAAACTAAAATGTTCACAATCAATGGATTACTAAAAGGGGATTAGTGAATCCAGGATAGATTAAATGCACGTATGTTGCTTGCTTTCGTTGGATGAGGATGATTGATCTCATGATCATTTGTGTGGAGACACTAAAGCAAGTATGTAGGTGCTTATTAGAGAATAAGTTTCTTTGAACATGACTCGCTAAGGAATACCTAATGGAGTTTTACTTACACATCGATAGGAATTCTGTAGTGATAGTAGTACAAAATGATCCTTAGACTTGAGATCATCATAGTATCTTATATATAATGAATTACACTTTGATTTATTCCTTAAGACTCTTAGAGTATATCAAAGGGTATGCTTGGGTGTAATAAGTTATATATGAAGATAATGAATGATCGATAAAGAATCTACCACTTTAGTAAAAAAGAAGAGAAATGTCCTATGTGATTCGATAAATGACAACCCAGGAATCCTTGGCCAAGGTAGAATGAAATTAGAAAGTAGTTTCTAATTTGCATTCATTAGGAGTTGTGCATTTAGGAATCGAAATACATATAATTAAATAAAATAAGACTTGACAGTAATTCCATGTCTTATATTTAATTGGGACATTGTATGGTGGAAGGATTGAATTGTCACGGTAACTATTTACTCAAAGGTTCTTTTTGTGATTAATGTTGAAATCTATTATTATCGGGAAAGTCGTTGATGCTAGGGAGGCTTATCCTTATTGTAGAATAAATATTATTTATTTAAATAAATTATTCATTTAATTTATTTATTTAAATAAGATTAAATTATTCTAATTGATTTTTCACAATAGGTTTAATATGGAGAACCTAAAGGGTCACACCATAAAAGGAAGAATAATTATTTAAGAAGTTAATGTCATAATTGTAATAATATGTTAAGTATATTTAATTTAATCTATGGTGATAGAATAAATTAAATAGCTTAATATTATTATTTAATATTTTAGAAATATTAAATATAAATTAATAAGAGGAGTCTTATTAATATTATTACAATTATTATTATTTTAATTTCTAAAAGGGTTTAGGAATTAATTTAATATAAGTACTCTCATTTATTCCTAATTAGATAGGGGGAAAATTAGTTAAAGGAGTTTAATTAATTATCCCTAATAGGATTAGGGAGCCCATTTAATTAAAAAAGTTTAATTAAATAAATAATACATTATTTTAATTAAAATAGGGTTACTTGATATCTTTATAAGAGGAGTCTTATATCAGATATAAAACATACGTAATTCCAAGAGTTGGAGAGTACGCCCCCTTTTCTATAGAGATGAAAAACTAGGGTTTGAGCCAAAACACCTTTTTTCTTAAAAATTCTTCTTCCTTGGTGGATCACCTCTAGAGGTCATACACTTGGGTGGCTAATATTGATCAAATGAAGGAATCTAGGAGATTGAGGAGATCA
Source organism: Panax ginseng (assembly GCA_020205605.1). Lineage (NCBI taxonomy): Eukaryota > Viridiplantae > Streptophyta > Magnoliopsida > Apiales > Araliaceae > Panax > Panax ginseng. The sequence continues at coordinate 125,426,520 of CM035130.1, read as the reverse complement.
TGAAAGAAGTATGAGGAGAACTCAAATGCAGGAAGCTTCTTCTGAGGTATGATTTCATAAATTCTTATTCTTCGTTTAATTAATAATATGCATAAAGAATGATCCGGGTAATTGGTTTGTAAAAAATTTTAAAATCTGATTTTATTATGCTTCCGCTAATTTTTGCAATTTGATTGTTACTTTGATTTTCAAAAAACCTTGCAGTGGTATCAGAGCCAAACTTTATTCGAATTATTAATTATTTTGATTCCATATATGTATGAGTGTATATTTTGAATAATTTATTGGACATAATTTGTTGTATAAAATTATTATTTTATAGAGAAAAAAAAAACTGGTTGTAAATCCGTGGATCAGTTATTTGATTTAAAAACGTTAACCTGTTGTTTTTTTTTTCTCGCTGGACGGTTTATATATATATAATATTATATTTTGCGGCGAAATCCGTGTGCTTTTTCGCGGAATCCGTGTGGCTCTTGCTGTAATATGATTACATGAGAATCATTTTTCAATTAGTACTAATATTTATATATGATCTGTTAGCCTCTTCCTTTTATGTTAGTACTTATAAATATATATTATATATTATATATATATATATATATATATATGTATATATATATTTTACGGTATTCCTGTTGCACTACGGTTTAGCTTATCATGCTTTTTGTTGCAGGTATATATTATTATATATATATATATATATATATATATATATATATATATATATATAACCGTTCGATAATATAATATATATATTATTTTAATAATTTTATAATTAAAATAAAGAGTTGATTTTAATCTTGAAACTAGATTTCATGCAACTTGATATTGCTCATTAAATGATATTCATATATATATGGAATGATTTTATTTATTGATACATATGATGATATGTATGATAATAAATAGGATTGATTATGGACAATTGACCAATGTGATTGGATTTATTTTTGTTGGATGTTTGAATGAATGTGTTTTATTAAATGAGGTCTGCGTACTTCGTCTTTTCTGATTTTCTTCTTGATGTAAATTCTATCTCTCTCCTATCTACTTCCCCTTGACTGTTGATCAAGGTTTCTATTTAAATTAAATAGTTTAATGTAATAGGATTAGTTAGAATTTTTTTTGAAGAACCGGAGATCACGGAGAAAGGAGCGCTCGAAGACTCGTTTATAATGGAGCTCGGGTTTAAATGTAATAGTTATATTTAAATGTTTATTCTTGCACCCTGGGGTTTGACCTTTTGGTTCACTTGGTGGCTCTAGTGAACCAAACTAGAATAAAAGTCCATAATCAATCCGGGTAAAATATAGTATTTTATATGTGCATGCTAGTATTATATATATTATATATTATGCAAACATGCTTCGCATGTTTAATAATATGACGCGTATTTTATATATATATTTTCATGCACGCTAAACAAGATGAGACCAATAATAACAAACCCCTCAATGAAATTATATTAAGTTGTAACGTTCAAAGATATTTGGAATATCGAACATCGCCTTCTAGCATGATAAAAACAATAGAGCATTGAATATTTAATATGAGTTTGTTGTGCACACACAAAGCGAGTATTAAATATTTGAGATGTTGTTTTTATTACATTTGATGTTTATAAGGAATTGAACATTATCGCTTTGTTATGCACACACAAGGGTTGTAGTTTTCTCTTCACTTATATAGAAATGCTGGGTATGACTTAACTTAAATCATTTTAGTTCGGATGTGCACACACTTGACCATTATCATTTAAGAGGCAAAATATAAGGAGTTACATGATGATGTAATTGACAAGAGTTGTCTACCTATTTATTTATATATAGTTTATTGTGCACACACAAGGCTATATACATTTGAAATGAGATCCTTATTCTCACTAGCAAATCTTTAATTAGAAGAAAATAGTGGGAGATACCAATATAAAATAAGACCTAATTTATTTTGGTAATTAATTAAATGAATGTTTGCTAAAATATTGTCTTTTTACATGCAGAATTTTGAAAATGTCACATTCACTAATTTCAACTGCGTAGCATATTTGATCTTAACAAACTAACTTGGATAGAACTTGCGAATTTGGTTAAGGAATCGAGAATTGTTCTCTTCTTTGAAAAGATTTCTTATGTCCTAAATTCGCCTGCGTACGCAAAAGTTGCGCGAGAGGCGACCTCGAGGAAGAGATTGCTACTTTTAAGCGGTGGGGAGAGATGATGCATCGTGGCTTAATGCATCATGCTCGCATCCATGAGTACTTGAGCTTCAACGTCAAGATGAAAACATGGATGTTCTACTATACTCATCGCACTGCAAGAGGCGTATGGTGAGCAAAGTAGGACCGCTAGATATGAGATATCTAAGGAGCTCTTTAGATCTCGGATGACCGAGGGTACTACTTGTTGAGACTCATGTCCTAAAGATGATCAATCTGATTGAACGTCTTGGACTGACTTGGGTTAAATCATGGATGGGGAGTTGAGTCAAGATTTGATCTTGCAGTCACTCCACGACACTACTCACAATTTGATGTGAATTTTCACATGAATAAGTTAGACGTCGGCTTGCACGAGTTACTTAACATGTTGAAAAGCTAGCTGAAGGTCACTTCCCATCCAAAGAAGAACCATGTGTTCTTGGTGGATGATTATTCCAAGAAAAGGAAGAGGGCGAGGTATCTTACGAAAAGAAGAAATCCAAGAAGGCTAAGGAAAAGCGAAAGTAAAGGATCAAAAGAAACTTCGATCTAGCTAGCAAAGGAATTTGCCTCCATTGCAACAAATAAGGTCTTTGGAGAGAAAGCGCAAGGATTATCTTGCGTAACAAAAGCGAAGAAGCTTGGAGAAGCTTGAATCCTAATCAAGGTTTGTTTATGATTGAAATTAATTTTTCTGAAAGTCAATCTTCTACTTGGGTATTGGATACCGTTTGTGGTTCTCACATATGTAATAATATATGCAATTTGGTCCGGAAGTAGAAAATTTGAGCAAGGATGAGGTCGTCCTACGAATGGGAAATGGAGCAAAGGTTGTTGCATTAGCTGTAGGGACTTATTGTTTAGCACTGCCTACGGGCAAGTCCATTAGTTTAAATAATTGTTATTTTATTCCGTCACTTATTAGAAACATTATTTCAATATCTGTATTGGATATGGATGGTTTTGACATTATAATAAAGAACAATAGTTGTTATATTTATAATAATAATATTTTATATGGTGTTGGTAATTTACGAAATGGACTTTACATTCTTGACTTGCATGAAAACATACTTCAAATTGAACAAACTAAGAAAAGGAAAAGAGATGATGTTAATTATACCTATATGTGGTAATTGTAGACTTTGGTCATATTAATGAAACAAGATTATCTAAGTTGTATAAAGATGGGCTCCTAGAGCTATTAGATTATGAATCATATGCAACTTGTGAATCTTGTCTCATGGGAAAAATGACTAAATCTCCTTTTAGTGGAAAAGGAGAAAGAGTTACAGAGTTGTTAGCGTTGGTACACATGGATGTATGTGGACCTGTGACAAGCGAATGCATGAGGAGGGTATTCTTATTTTATTACATTCACGATGATCACTCACCAAGATTTGGATATGTGTATTTAATGAAATACAAATCACGAATCATTTGAAAAGTTCAAAGAGTTGAGTGAAGTAGAGAAACAAAGCGGGAAAAAGTATTAAGATTCTTCGATGAGATCGAGGTGGTGAATACTTAAGCAGTGAATTTCTCGATTGTCTCAAAGAAAATGGTATAATCTCACAATGGACTCCACCAGGGATGCCACAGCTGAATGGTGTATCTGAAAGGAGAAATCGAACACTGTTGGACATGGTTCGTTCCATGATGAGTTTTACCGATCTTCCGGTGTCATTCTGGGGATATGCCCTAGAAGCGGCTACATATCTACTAAATAAGGTTCCCTTAAAATCCGTCCCTAAGACTCCATATGAGATGTGGACAGGGATGAAGCCTAGTCTTAAGCATGTTAAGATTTGGGGATGTCCAGCTTATGTGAAAAGGTTTCACAACGATAAGCTTGGGACAAGATCTGATAAGTGTACTTTTGTGGGATATCCTAAAGAAAGTTTAGGATATTATTTCTACAATCCTACTGAACAAAAGGTGTTTGTTGCCAAACATGCTGCCTTCTTGGAAAAGGAGTTTATCCTTGAAGGGGTCAATGGGAGGAAAATAGATCTTGATGAAATTCAAGAACCACAAACCACTACAGATAAAAGTGAGGTACCTAACCAAGTAGAGATTCTTACATACCACACCCCTATTAAGTAAATCGGAAGAGTACCAAAGATACCAGAGAGGTATGGACTTGTCATAGAAGATGACAATGAGGTACTCATCATAGATGATGATGATCCATTGAATTACGAACAGGCTATGAGTAGTAAAGACTCAGAGAAGTGGCAAGAAGCCATGAAATCCGGTATGGACTCCATGTATGAGAACCAAGTATGGACTTTGGTTTCACCACCTGAAGGCATTAAGCCTATTGGGTGTAAATGGGTCTTTAAAAGAAAGACTGGAGCAGACAGTAAGGTAGAGACCTATAAGGCCCGACTGGTCGCAAAAGGTTTCAAACAAAGACAAGGAGTTGACTATGACGAAACCTTCTTACCAGTAGCAATGCTCAAGTCCATTCAGATTTTGCTTGCGATTGTAGCTTACCATGACTACGAAATCTGGCAGATGGACGTGAAAACGGTCTTCCTCAATGGGAAACTTGAGAAGGATGTGTATATGACACAGCCAGAGGGATTTGTTTCAAAGGTTAGAACAAATCAAGTCTCAGAAGCTACAACGATCCATTTATGGATTGAAGCAAGCTTCTCGTAGGTGGAACATCCGTTTTGATGAGACAATCAAAGAGTTTGATTTTATCAAAAATGAGGATGAACCATGTGTGTACAAGAAGGTTAGTGGGAATATTTGTTTCATTCCTTGTATTATATGTTGATGATATATTACTTGATAGGGAATGATATTCCTATCTCGCAATCAATTAAAATCAAGTTATCTAAACACTTCTCCATGAAGGACTTGGGAGAAGCATCCTATATTTTGGGGATAAAGATCTATAGAGATAGATCTAAAAGGATGCTTGGCTTGTGCCAAGGAACGTACATTGACTCGATGCTAAAGAGGTTTAGCATGGAAGATTCCAAAAGAGGTCTCATGCCGATGAGCCATGGAATACATCTCTCTAAAAAACAGGCCCCAAAGACACCTGAGGAGAGAGACCGTATGAGTAAGATTCCTTATACTTCAGCAATAGGATCTATCATGTACGGTATGATATGTACTAGACCAGATGTCGCTCATGAACTTTAGTGTAACAAGCAGATATCAGTCCAATCCAGGAGAAGAACACTAGAAGGCAGTGAAAAATATCCTAAAGTACTTAAGAAGAACTAAGGATTTATTTCTTGTCTACGGTGGGTCTGAATTGAAACTAGAGGGCTTCACAGACTCAAATTTTCAAACGGACCAAGATGACAGTAAATCCGTTTCGGGGTATGTGTTTACCTTAAGCGGGTGAATGCGATTAGTTGGAAGAGTTCCAAGCAACAAGCGATTCTTTGATTCAAAGGATGTGAGGCAGAGTACATAGCTGCAAGTGAAGGTGCAAAGGAAGTTGTTTGGATGAAGAAGTTCATTACCGAACTTGGTGTGGTTCCTAGCATTACAGGACCGGTGCCTTTATTACGTGATAACATGGAGAGCATTGCATGTGCGAGCTAAGGAACCCGTGTCTCATCAAAATCCAAACACGTGTTGACGATTTCATTTGATCGAGAGATCATTGAAAGAGGAGACGTCACCGAGGAACGTGTGGACTCTCAAGACAATATTGCAGATCCATTTACTAAAGCGCTAACACAACAACAGTTTGATCGTCACTTAAGAAGATGGGTATGAGATACCACGGCGATTAGCTTTAGTGCAAGTGGGAGATTGAAAGTATTATGCATACAAGCCAATCATGTATGATGATAAAACATATACTATGTAATCAATATTATTTATTTATCAATAAAAGAATTATTTATTAAAGGCATTTATTATCTACATGGTGTTGTTTTAATAATATGTGATAAACCCATAGTTTTAAGCAATGCTTTTAGAATCATGATGAGGTCATGCTAATGAGATCTAAATTCTTAGATAGCTTAAAACTAAAATGTTCCCAATCAATGGATTACTAAAAAGGGGATTAGTGAATCCGGATAGATTGGTACGTATGTTGCTTACTCATTGGATGAGGATGATTGATCTCATGATCATTTGTGTGGAGACATTAAAGCAAGTATATAGGTGCTTATTAGAGAATAAGTTCACTGAACGTGACTCGCTAAGGAATACCTAATGGAGTTTTACTTACCTGTCAATAGGAATTCCTGTAGTGATAGTAGTACAAATGATCCTTAGACTTGAGATCATAATAGTATCTTATATATAATGAATTACACTTTGATTTATTCCTTAAGACTCTTAGAGTATATCAAAGGGTATGCTTGGGTGTAATAAGTTATATATGAAGATAATGAATGATCAATAAAGAATCTACCACTTCTAGTAAAAGAAGAGAAATGTCCTATGTGATTCGATAAATGACAACCCAGGAATCCTTTGCCAAGGTGGAATGAAATTAGAAAGTAGTTTCTAATTTGCATTCATTATGAGTTGTGCATTTAGGAATCGAAATACATATAATTAAATAAAATAAGACTTGACAGTAATTCCATGTCTTATATTTAATTGTGACATTGTATGGTGGAAGGATTGAATTGTACGGTAACTATTTACTCAAAGGTTCTTTTGTGATTAATGTTGAAATCTATATTATCTGGAAAGTCGTTGATCGCTAGGGAGGCTTATCCCTATTGTAGAATAAATATTATTTATTTAAATAAATTATTCATTTTATTTATTTATTTAAATAAGATTAGAATTGTTTTAATTGATTTATTCACAGCCGGTTTAATATGGAGAACGTAAAGGGTCACACCATAAAAGGAAGAATAATTATTTAAGAAGTTAATGGCATAATTGTAATAATATGTTAAGTATATTTAATTTAATCTATGATGATAGAATAAATTAAATAGCTTAATATTTATTATTTAATATTTTAGAAATATTAAATATAAATTAATAAGAGGAGTCTTATTAATATTATTGCAATTATTATTATTTTAATTTCTAAAAGGGTTTAGGAATTAATTTAATATAAGTACTTTCATTTATTCCTAATTAGATTAGGAGGGAAAATTAATTAAAGGAGTTTAATTAATTATCCCTAATAGGATTAGGGAGCCCATTTAATTAAAAGATTTTAATTAAATAAATAATACCTTATTTTAATTAAAATAAGGTTACATGATATCTTTATAAGAGGAGTCTTATATCAGATATAAAACATACATAATTCCAAGAGTTGGAGAGTGCGCCCCCTTTTTCTATAGAGATAGGAAAAACTAGGGTTTGAGCCAAAACACCCTTCTTCTTGAAAATTCTTCTTCCTTGGTGGATCACCTCTAGAGGCCATACACTTGGGTGGCTAATATTGATCAAAGGAAGGAATCTACCCGGAGATTCAATGAGATCGCGGAGAAGTAGGAGGTGAACTCGTACCTAAGGAAGCTCGTTTCTACAAGGGTATGATTTCATAAATTCTTATTCTTCGTTTAATTAATAATATGCATAAAGAATGATCCGGGTAATTGGTTTATGAAAAATTTTAAAATCTGATTTTATTATGCTTCCGCTAATTTTTGCAATTTGATTGCTACTTTGATTTTCACAAAACCTTACACCAACTCCTTGAATTGCTTGGCAGTGACCAGCAGTGAGTTACCATTATTTCCACCTATATTTTGAATATAAGTCTCTCTCGTATGGTGTTGCATGAATTGTAGAAAGCTCCTAAACACCGCATCATTCATCATTTGGTCGGTGTTGTTGTTTACAGGAGGATTATTGCCTTCCTGATGCACATTATCCTGGTTATTGATTGGCAGTGTCTCAATGTTCTCATATGCTCCATTGCTTAGATTTTCAGATGTCATTCTCAATTATTACCACAAAATAAGGCTTAATTAAAGAAAAATTGACATGTTTCATATTATCCCTATATTTCAACCGACCAATTAAATAACGAATAAGCTTAGGTAGGACACACTAGCGAAGGTTTTTGTGACAACCCAAAAATTTAGAAGATCTTGAATGATTAAATTAAGGGTTAAAGTTTAGAGCCTTGAGTGGAAATAAAGGATTTATTTAAAATCTTTAAGAAAAATATAAGGAAATGGTACGTTGAAATAATTCAATGATAAGGTTACTAGAAAGGATAAGATCTAAACCAATTAAGAATGATTCGGTATTGTGATTCTGGGGACAGAATCCTTATAAGGGGAAAAGAATGTGATAACCCAAATTTTGGGTAATATTAAAATAAGGCTTAAATAAATAAAATTCTTATTAGATAATATATTGTATGATATTATATTACATAAGTGGGTATGAACTACGCAATATGTGATGCTTATGCTTAATAAATATATTGGTATTATATATTTATAAATTGTAGGGGAAATTTATTAAAGGAAATGAGATGAGTATAATTAAAATAATCTATAATATTAAATTATTTTAATGTGGTGAATTTGTGGCATTAAATATATACTTAATGTATAACTATCCTTTTTTTGAAGAAATAATGTATTACATTATTGGAGGTAATGTATGTATGTTTTAATGTAGTAAGTATAATATTATATTTATTACAATTAAATTGTTAAAATAATTTATAGAAAGGAAAAAAAAGTAATTAGTATACAAGAATTATTGTATACTTTAAATAAATGATATTAAAATAAATTCTAGAGTTGAATTATTTTAATAAAGAAAAGATATTATTTTAATTATAATATCATATTTCTTTGAATAAATTTCTATTTATAAGGTAAATATATTAAGTTATACTTACTTATATGTAAATAAATTGATATAAACAATTTATAAGGTGAGAGAATAAAATTATTATTTATTTTCTATATGTGATGTGAGTACATGTACATTATAAAGAATATTTGCAAGGGGATAAATATAAATATATATTTATTACGCAGCGAAATAAAATTGTTGGGAACAATTTTTGCATAATGAGGCAAAAAGAGGCGGGTTAAGCATATAATATTTGTATATACTTTATTCAAGAGTATTAGAATAAATTCTTATATAAAATTAATTTAATAAAGAAAAGATATTATATATATTTATCGTAATATCTTAAGAAAGTAAATAAATTCTTAATTGAATTTATGATAATGAGGTAAGGATATTATATTATAATATCTTGGGTATGTAAATAATTGTATTTACATAAGAAATTATGTATAGCATATTTATTTTATAATTATAAAATAAATATGTAATTTGAGTATGTTATGTTATATTTATATAATTTAAATACCAAAGATGAGTTATGTCAATTATATTATTTCAAGAGGGTAAAATAAATTAAGGAGATTTATGTGTAACTTATTTGATTAAATTAAGTTACTAAGATTGGGTAATTAAATAACTTAATAAAGTATGGAGGTGAATTATGAAAGTTAAGGGAGAATTGTGTGAGTTAAAAAAAACCTTAGGGTTAAAAACCTAATATTTGAAACTGAAAATATCTTAAGGAATATGCTAAGGAATAAAGAATATTATGAAAATATGCTAAGAATATGTCAGGGGGTGATTTGCAAGCTTTTAAAGACGAGGGGGAAGACTAGACTTAAGTTGGGTGACCAACTTATAAGAAATTGAAAGTAGCTTTTATATAAGCAAAATCAAAATTTACCTATATTCATTTTTAGCCAAATTGGCTAAGTTTAGAAAGAGAAAAGAAAAATTGAATATGGAAATTAAGCTAAGTTTGGTAAGTTGTTGTAAAAGCATGAGGTGTCATAATACTAGTAAATTGAGAAGACCACTAAATGGTAATCTAATAATATATGGAGTTGTATCAAACCAGAGGCAATATTAGCTTTCCTTATTCTTCTACTCCATCTGTTCCATTCCATTTTGTTTTTTTAGCTGCTGAGTATACATAATCCATTCGGACCAAACCAAGTCCCAAAATTTTCTAGAATTTGTTGGGTTCGGCTAAAGAGGGAAAAGAGCTTAAGGGAATTTCAGCTGTGGAAAATAAGTTGAAACTAAATTCGGCATTAAGGACCACTATAACATCGCTGAACTGGAAATTTGCAGCAAACTAAGAGGTAATTACCCCTTTGCAATATTTATATTATGTTATATGAGAATTACTCCATTAGTTGGTTAATAGTATATTTAACTGTGAAATGGATTGTCGTTAACTAAAATAGAGCAAAGGAGAATAGGTTGGGTTGTGAGAAGTAATAAGGTAGAAAAATGAGGCTGGAACTCAAACCAAACCTTAAAGAAATTTGAACTTTAAAAGAACACACACCACTTATTTGATAAAAGTCCTGTATGGATTGTTTTTATTAAAAACCAAGTATTAAGCGAATCTGAGGCTGATGAGATGTATATTTACACTATATGTATATGATTAAAGAGTTTGGGCAAGGTATATGAAGCCTTAACATCATCCAAGTGTAACCAAAACTCACAAAATAAGAGATTTACAAAGAACCATGTTGGACAGTTTTTGGGACTGAGCTTGTGGACCATTTGTGCTTTTGATTTATGTCTAAAAGCTTAAATTGATGATTTTATGTTATATCCCTCGAAGTTCTAAAAATTTCCTAACTTGAATGAACCAAAACGGAGTTAAAATGAATCTGTGGTGAAGATTTTAGTAAATCATGTCTAGAAATGAAAACTGAATGAACAGTGACTATAGTGTCAAATTCTGGAATAGCTATGTTGCCTGAAAAATTCTGAGTTTCTGGGTAGTTGTAGTGCACTGAGTTAGGAAGCCATAGGCTTTGGAATGACCTCATTCCGACCAAGGATGACGGAGTTATGGTGATTGGAAGGAAATGTGTCGAATTTGCCAAATTGGAAGTCAGCAGCGGGACGGGCTATTCGGGACACTGTTTCGATTAGTTAATGTTTCCAGAAAATTTTGGGATTTTGGTATGTTATATTACACTAAATAATCTTTCCATAAACTCCAGAACGAACTAATTCTGACTTCGGAGCAAAGAGTTATGACCTTTCAAAGTAGTCGTGTCAAAATTGTCTAACCAACTCGGGGCAGTCACCTTAAACGAATTTTCTGGAACTCTGTGTTTTGAATTTGGAAATGGTCAAAGAATAAAAGTTATAGTTCCGGAAGTTATCTTCGTTTGGGCTCAAGAATCGCTCAAAAATGTTTTGAAACGAAAAAGTTATGGCTGGTTTAGCGAGAGAGGGTAAAGCCGAAATGAAAGTGAAAAACTGTTATGAACATACACTTTTGGCACTCAATTTGGGCTTCCTAATGAACCCGAAATGGGGATTACATATTTTTTAAAAATAGTCTCATATGGTACGAAAAACATACTAAAATTTGGGAATTTTCTGATAAGCGAGCAAGGCGTGAGAAAATCGCAAAGTGGTTCATTCGTTATGCAAGGCGTGAATGGTATTTTAGGTTGCCAGCACAGCCTTATGCATGTGCCATTCTTTGATGCTGATCGCTTGTCATGAGCTTTTTGAGCAATTGTTTTGATCAATGTTCGTAGCTTTTTTTAGTGTTTCAAAAATTTTTAAATGTACTATGTCATAAGGTCTATAACATACTAGAAATTCGCCACAATTCGATTAATGGTTTAAGAATTAAAAATAGGCGAACATGCATGTCAGAACTACAATTTGGGCGACGCCGAATGTAGTCATGATGGGCTGTTTTGACATTCGCCGTTCCAAAGTGTGTTTGAGCTAAATTTAAGACAATATTATATCTAATAAAGTTCCAAGAGAAGAGACTTGACTGTATGTGATATTTTACGTCATGAAACTTCCTTTCGGGCATAAATAATGCAATAAAAATATTATATAAATATGAATTTGCATATTTAAGCGAATGTTAGCCGGGATTTACATGAAAAATGGTTTTATAACAAAACTAAAAGTATGGAACCATTAAAAAGTTTTAATAATCATAAAATTGATGCAATGAAGATTTGTGGGGATCAAAATGGAGTTTTTGAGCCAATATTTATATATACTTATATATATATATATATATATATATATATATGTATGTATGTATGTATATAGTGAAAATGTGAATATTTGCAAAACGAAAAATACAGTAAGTGTGTTAATGGGATAGGATGTTTATAAATGAGACAATGGTCCGAGTTGACTCGTGAGTGGGAAAAATAATAATATAAAAATTATTTATATTAAAGGAATAATATAGTAGATTGAATTTTACTATAAAAGCTATTTATTAGTTGTTTAAGTCCCGAATTAATGAGTAAAGGCATAAGATATTCCTAAAGTGGAATATAAATGATTGAAGCTTCAAAGTGTAAAATATTTACATACTAAAATATGATGGACCTTTATTTGGTGTAAAAAGGTTAAAACGAATTAAGTTTCTAAATAAACTACTATTCGTTTTGAGTAAGAATAAATAATATTAGTTTGTATAAAACTAATAATTATTATTGATGAATATACATGCATGTTTTGTGACATATTCAATTATCTAATAAGTGTGTACATGTAAATATAATTCTATAGGAATTGTGGAAAAACTCTAGGTTAACTTTTGTGGTAATCTCCAATCAAGGCAAGTTTTTCAGTTCTATTATGTTTGTGGATTAAATGTGATTATGTGGTGAGTTACATACCATGCTTTATGAATTGTTAAAGTCAAAATATAACTAAGTTAATTGGGTTATGGAACTCAATTTATATGTGATATGTGATAGCACATGTTGTATGATGTAACTCGATAAATTAGAAATGTATAATGCATAAATGTATGCTTTGTAAGGAATTATTTTTGCATGTAGGATATGCATAGTAAAGAATATATGTTGCATGCAGATATGCATAGTAAAGGAAATATAGTGCATATGAAATTGTGTGTTATGTGAAACATGATAGACTGTTAAATTTGCTAGGCTGTCGAGCTCAATCTTACAAACACAAACTTTTTGCAGGTTAATGATGTTAAGCAATATTACTTGCTATACGGATGATGAAGATTGAACGATGTGCAAAATAAATACATTTCCTTGAATTAGAAATGGTATAAATCTATGATTGATAGTTTTGTCAAATGTAATTGGCAGTTATCTATAGTTTGAAATGTAGAATGGATAAAGAATGTTTATTCTGAAATGAGTATAGATATGATTCTAAAATAAATGAATCATCGATATAAAAGATATGAAGTATTGAGACTTAATCTTTTAATACACTTACATGGATTATACAAATCATATAATAAATATGATTCTAGTATAAAGAAGAATTGTAAAGGTTGCGATTCAGGGAATGAATGGGGGAAAAAATTTATTCTATATTTTTAGCTATTTTAACATTAAATAATGTTTTAAAGCTAGAACAAGATAATATTAACTTATAAGATCGGGAAGGAAAATAGTCCCGATTTTGGGGTCATTATAGTTTTACTCATCTCTCCCCTTCTAGTTCTAATCTCAGATCTCCACTAGAGACCATATCCCTAAGCTCTGATACCAACTGTGACGCCCCTAAAATAGGTCCACACAATCCATTTTGAGTCGCCAAAATTCATGTTACAGAATCCAAATACAAATTTCCATATTTACAACTATTAAACTGTTGTTTAAAATATGACCACATATACTGTGAGTTTGAATACAAATATTATATCGTACATAATAAGACAATATCCAAACTTAAATTAAGTTCTCATTATATTTATTATCACACTATTTCAGAACATGGTGAAGACTTTTATAATAACTATCTCGGACCATTACTCCACTCCCCGACTAGTCCCAGCTACTCTTTCATTTCCTGAGAAGAAGAATGGAACAAAAAGGAAAAGGGTGAGCTCAACTATCCCAGTAAAGAATATTATGACTAAGTGTCGACGTCGGGATTTTTATTTGTCCCTTTTCTGTTCTTGTCTTTTGGTGTTCTCATGTTTGGTGAGATTTGTTTGAAAAAACAAGTTGTGAAAAGGTCCAACATGTATATGTCAACGATTGGACTGTAAGAGTTGTCAGTTGGTATTTTTAAATGGTTGCACCAACTCAACCGAGAAAAGGTTTGCACATTGCCCAAGGGATGTAACACTACTAAACTGGTCTGTGAAACCAAGATTAATTAGGGTCTGAAGGCTTGATTATGCAGAGGGAAGGTGTTAGACACCCCCCGACATCTGTGTTACCACAGTGACCGCTACTTTTCAATTTAAATTGTTATATGAATGTGTGTGTGTGTGTGGGTCAATGTGCAATTATCTGGAAGTAGTGATATGCCTCGTTCGCACCTATATAAAAAGGGTTTGAATTTTATATCAAAGTTTAGTTTTAACAAATATAGCAATGATGTTTTGTAAAAGAGGGTTTTCAACCTTATGCTCAATAGTAATTGAGGCCTTTGATACTTCCATTTCATTATGTATTCGACTTGATTGCTTTTATTTTTGAGATGCAAAGCATCGTCAAGAAAATAATGTACAAAGCAGTGCCGAACTCCTTGTGGGCATGAAAGCCATCTAAGGAAATTCAAACACCGTGAATAATTTACAAGTTGATTACAGCTAAAAATGTCCATCACGGGAATCGAATCTAGATTCAGAAGACTGAATCTGTGATCACATGATTCTTAGGCTCACATGATGTCGCAGTTTATATGAAAGTTGTAAGCAGTTATATATAAAAAAGCTGTAAAAATATATATATATATATATATATATATATATATATACATATATATATGTACGATCGACCACCACGAAGTAAACTTCATTGGGGATTGGAAATGTAAATATATAAAAGTTACAAATATATATAGAGAGACAATCAATCACCACGAAGTAAACTCCAGGCAAGACTAAATGTAAATAAAGCAATAAATACGATCAACCGCCATGAAGTAAACTCTAGGCGGGACTAAATGTAAATAAAGCAGTAAAAGGCCACGAAATAAACTCTAGGCCTAACAAAAATGTCAATATATATATATATAAAGAAATAAAAAGTCACGGACCGAAGTTCGGGCATACACACGCAACACGACTCTCAATGTGAATAGATGTGTATGCAAAAATTGGAGAAAGGCTTTAAGAAAATGTAAGAAATCTTTAAGTGGGCTGCCAAGAAGACTTCAAATAGCTTTAAATGAATGAACACTCGGTTTCCACCAGTAAAATATGACAAATCACGAGCTTACAAGTGTTTAAAATGAGAAAGCACTCAGTTTATAGTGTGTACAGAGCAAAATGGACAGGGCTTCCTCGCCTTTTTTTTTTATTTAAAATGGCCACCCCAAGCCCTCTATTTATAGAGGGGGGAGCTGCAGGTGTACCTACGATAGCCTCTGGTTTACCTGTGGCTGCCCGGGATGCCACAGGCAATATGGGTCCTGCCGTCTCAAAGTATGTGCACTCGGATAACGCGATGTTTGCTCAAACCATAATAACTTTCAATCCGGGAGTCTGATAGAAGCGTGCCATAACATTTCGAAAAGCTCTTTCCGAAAGCTATGAAATGACATAGGATTTTCCCTTTTTAATCCAGGAAGATGGGTCCATGATCAAAATAGCATTTCTGGGTTTCCGTCAGGCAGTCCGTCGAGTTATTTTGCGTAGTTTATGCTCAGAAGTTGAGATATGGTTCTTGTGGTACTTCTTTTGAAGAATTTTGAGTTTAAATGAGTTGATTTGTGTTAAGTTGAGATTGAGGTGGAAAAATGACCATTTTGCCCCTCCTGGGGTTGTTTCTGACTTTGGCGTAGTTGTAGCGGTCTTTTCCCAAGGTTATCTTTGAGATTGTCATGTTGTTGACTCTGAATGTCCTCAGGGTTATCTCTGATGTTGGCTTGATCTCTCGGGGTTATTTCTGGGGTTGGAACTGACTTTTGGTCCTCTAGGGTTATCTCTGAAGTGTAAAAAAGATATTTTTGTCCTCTTGCACAGTTAGTAACAGGAAAATAAAATTTCGAGTGTCTACAGATGCCCCTCTTTATCATGTTCATGCAATGTAATGGAATGGACATGATAAAGATTACTAGACACTTGAAATATGACAAGGTATTTTTAATGATGCAAATCACAATGTAATGAATGTTATGATGAATGTTAAAATGTTTTTACAAATCGCAGTTCGCAAATCGCACATTACATTTCGCATTTCACACTTCACTTTTTGCATTTGGCCAATCGCACTTTGTAATTCGCACATCGTATTTTGCATATCACAAATCGCACTTCGCACATCGCAAATCACTTTACCTTTATCGGTTATTACTGATGCCTATGCTGGTATTGACTGCAACGAGTTGGCTTTTTGTCAGTGTTGCTGATGCCTATTTGATGAAGAGAAATTGAGATGTTTTCTACATCTCTACTGGGGATGACGTTCTGAAATCACCGAAACTTCCTGATGTATATACTTGGTAGTTTATAATGGTGCCTACCCTGATGGTAGTTTAACAACGGATCCTACCCTGTTGGTAGTTGAATACACTGACATCACCAAAATGTTTCGGTTCCCACTTGAACGATGGTATATAAAGCTATCATCGTTGAACTATCTTGATGTTGCGCTGAATTGATGCTAATGGTTTTGAATACCGGATCTTCTGATACCTTCGCTGAAGTAATATTCAAAGGTTTGCTTCACCAGACTCTACCTGATGTTACGCTGGATTGATGACAACCACCAGATGTCTATGACAAAATTTTTATGAATTGCGTGATCACCAATTCTATGTGGATTTGTATGGATTCGAGAGAGCAAATCTGAATTTAGACCTAGTCATTATAGCATATGTTCTTAAATTCTGTGATTGTATGGAATCTTGATGAATGCTAGGGTAGAGATATGCCTAACATCGTATGTAATCAGAAAGAAAACTTGAACTTAAACCTTATTTGAGTGTAATTCACATAGAGATATAGTGAATTAGTTGATTAAGGTGTTTAGCTTAATTCTATCTAACTTGAGAATTTAAGTTAATATGGTATTAGTGCATCGAGAGATGGCTAGTTCTACTTGAGTGTTCTTGATTAATAAACTGGGATAGTAAATTGAACTAAAATAGGGTGTAAAATCAGAGTGATACTTAAAGTGAAGTTGTAGGCCTAATTCTCCAATAGTTGTTTAAAATTACAGTTTCTAGGTTTGTTGATTGCTTTGTATTTTTAATACTTTTAGTTTTCTCAGTTATAATTATTTAATTAGATAGTTTAATAACATTTGGATTAATATAAGGCTAGTAATTGTAAGGATTAATTTCATAATAATTCTCTATGGGAACGATACTCAACTTATCATTATATTACTTGTTGACCACGTGCATTTGCGTGCGAGCGTAATTAGATTTACATCAACAAGTTTTTGGCGCCGTTGCCGGGGAAATTTAGTATAGATTTTAATATTTTGCAATATCAGTTTAATTAGTCCAGTTTTACTTAAACATTTTTTTCGTTTGTGTTGTTCTTTCTTATTTCAGGTTCTTGAAGTTAGTTTATGCAAACTCGGTCTAAAAAACCCAGACTTGCTTCCTTTTGAGGATGATATCGAGAAATAGTTTCAAAGACTAAGTAAGTGGATTAAAGACACAAGGGAAAACTTTGAGAATTCTGAGAAAGAAGAAATAATGGCTGCCGAAGACCAGATAGCGTTGAGAGATTTTTCTCAACCTAAGGTGACTGAGTTTCAGTCGAGTATCACTAGGCCGACGATAGCTGCAAATACCTTTGAGATTAAGCCAAGGACTATCTAGATGATACAGAACTCAGTTCAGTTTGGGGGACTAGCAAACGACGACCCGAATTAACACTTGGTAAGCTTTTTGGGGATATGTGACACCTTCAGATACAATGGGGTGTCGGATTACGCAGTCGAACTTCGTTTGTTCTCATTCACTCTGCGGGACAAGGTGAATAGTTGGTTACATTCTCTAACGCCAGGATCGATAACTACGTGGGACGATCTTGCTTAGAAGTTCCTGGCTAAATTCTTTCCACCAGCTAAAACTGCAAAAATGAGAAACGAGATCATCTTGTTTGAGCAACAGCATGGGGAGTCTTTATATGAGGCATGGGAACGGTACAAGGAACTACTCAGAAAGTGTCCTCATCATGGATTACCAAAATGGCTGCAAATGAATGCGTTTTATAACGAGTTAAATGGGAATCTCTTGACAAGCATAGATGCAGCCTCGGGTGGAGCGTTTATATCTAAGAGCTATGAGGAGGCATATGAGTTGATAGAAACTATGGCAGCTAATAACTACCAGTGGCCTACAGCGAGAATGACATAACCTAAGGTAGAAGGGTATTAGAGGTAGATGAAGTAATAGCGTTGGCGGCACATATTTCAGCCTTATCGAAGAAAATGGATGCTTTGACTAGTGCACAACCACAACATGTGGCATATGTTTGTGAATTATGTGCAGGAGAACATCTTATAGAGTAGTGTGTCATCAACCCAGTATCGGTTCAATTTGTGGGTAGCTATAATAGGATTTCGCAAAATATGTATCAAAATGCATATAATACGGGGAATAGGAACCATCCTCACTTTTCATGGAGCAACAATCAAAATCAGTAGGTTCTATGACCTTCTTATCCCCCGGGATTCCAAAATCAGTATCAACAAGTAGCTCTGCATCAAGAGAAAAAAACAGACTTAGAAGAGCTTTTGTTGAAATACATATCGGGAAACGAGGCGGTGATGAAATCATAAGCAGTGGCCATCAAAAATTTAGAAAATCAGATGGGACAGTTGGCCTTAGCATTGAATAATAGACCGCAAGGGACTCTACCAAGTGACATATAAAAGAATCAGAAGGGAAATCAAGAACAGTGTCAAGCAATCACTTTGAGGAGCGGAAAGCATCACTACAAAAAAACGGGGCTTCAGCAACAACCGATTTTCATTGCTAAAGGTGCCAAATTGAGTTGCTAAATGTATTTGGCAACGACTTTACTGTCGTTGCGTCTTTCATTGGGCAATGAGCGTTGCTAATTGTTCCGCAATGAACTTATTTATTTCGTTGCCAAAAGTAATACATTTTGCAACGAAATTTGGGTTTTGTACAGATAAATCGATCCTTTAGCAACAAAAAGGTATTGTTTCAGAATAATTAAAATTTTGTTGCTAAAAATCCCATTTCGTTGCAAAAGCCTGCTAATTGGCAATGAAATGACTCTTTTATTGTTGCAACGACCATGCATTTTCGTTACAATTGACACCATTTTGCAACGACATTTTCCCTTGCAGTAAATTATGAAAATTGTTGCCTAAGCTTGCTTTCGCTGCGGAATTTAAACTTTTTAGCAACGATTTTCGTTGCTGATTATATTATTTGGAAACGACATTATGTTGAATCAGCAACAAAAATGTTTGTTGCTGGTTATTTTTCAATACCAACGAAAGTCGTCGATTAGCAACGACATTATATGTTGCCGTTTTTTTATATGTGCAACGAAAGTTGATATGATTTGCAACGATAAAAAATGTTGCCTTTTATGTTAGTATTAGCAACAATATCATCTCCGTTGTTATTAGGTTAATTTTTCGTTGGCAAATATTATATTTTTAATGCCATTAGCAACGAAAATTTGTTGCTAAATGTATAAAAAATTGTTGCTATATTAAAACTTGTTCAATACTTTGGTAACGAATTATATTATTACCAAATCAAAAATTGACATTCTTTTTGTATACCTAGCTGGCTCAATGTCCCCATAGCAAATAATGGTAAAAATATAAAAAACTAAAATATTATTAACTTAATAAAATAATCCGCTACATAATCATTCATTATCTTTACAATTAACCATCTAAAGCTACCATAGTTCTTCAATCAAAGTATATATCTACATATATAGAGAGAGTACACTTCATAATTTCGTCCCTTGTTTTTTCGTGAAATGTAGCAAGACTAAAATTTGACACCCAAATATTGTAAAGGTGTCGTAGAAGCGGCCTTCCCGCACATATTTAAAAATAATAGCAAGTCAGGAAAATGAAGCAAATACGTCACCAGATGCACTTAGTGCCAAAATCAATATACAATGACAATAGAGTTGCTACGTGGTACTAGTGTACACCGTATTGCTCATAAGCAGAAAAAACAAATAGGCAATCACAATATCATTTGCTACAAATCCAAATAGAAAAAAAACCTTCAGTGCGACTATATGATTGCTCTGTTACAAGAAAAAATTGGAATCTTAATTGACCATTTCATGAACCTTCAGTGCGACTATAAATGTTGACATATACATATACTTTTGCAACATAACAAGCTAGACAAGTGTGTATGAGTTTGCAACAACTGCCCTAATATATATCAGGAAGCAATCAATTTTTGGTTGATAATTTTATTTATATACGGCTTTAGTGAAGACAAACCAGCTTAACCTCAGAATCCATATCGGAATCTTTGCCACACTATAACTGTTACAAATTGAACTTTTCAAATAAAGTTTGGGAACTTTTTTAGTAATTTTATTTAAGATAATATATAGATGTAGCACAAGCACACATGTCAAGTACTGACTTACTCTACCGTATGTAGTAGATTAAACAACAGCAACTTCATTTGAATCGAGTCAAGTTACCCGCTTAACTGTGGTTACTGTTGTTGTCCCACCGCAGAAGCAATCAATGTTAGTATGCATTTTCGGTTCCGATCTATGACTTTATAAGCCTTCGAGAAGGAGTCCTTCAAGGCCCGAGAGAGATCCATGTGCTTTTCAGTTTCTTCAACATTAACGGAGGCCCTTGATTCCTCATCGGAAGTTAGAAAGGAGGTACTTTCCGAGTTCATACTGCGTGTGGTATTAAGGCTGACATCTCTGAGAACGTCGTCACTCTTTAAATTAACTTCCCAGTGTGCACTTACTTTCAATGGGAGAGAATCTCTGACTCTCTTAGCAACCATGTGACCATAGGGTCCATGGCCATCAAAAACACCACAAAAGATCGTGTTTGTTCTCGAACCAAAGTTCTGAAAATAATCCTCCTTAAAATTAGTATTATGTAATTCAAAATAATAATGAGATTAGCAATGATGATGAAAAGATAATACGTAAGATAATTATTCATGCCGACAAAGACAATAAAAGAGAAATACATGCCTTATGAATCATGTTGGGAAAATTTTGAAACCTTTGTTAATTCCTCTCAAAATTTGAAAATACTAAAGATATATATATACATTGACACAAAGACGATAAAGAAAAAGACGAGCCTTTATGAATAAAATAACGTATTTTTTCCAAACCTTTGTTGATTGCTCTCACAATTTTAAAAGCAAAACAAAAAAAAAGCTAGCGGTGATCCAACCTAATAGCACACATATCAATAATTATTGAGAGAAAGTTCAACGTAAAGATGTAATAATTCCAACCTATAAAGCAGAAACTCATCAACGCATTATAATGTCTTTAAATCTCATACAAAGTGACAATAATAGCTTTCATTTATGTGGAACTTGGACTTGCACGATATTGGAAGCAACATTCTTTTGTTGATTAAACACAGATCCACTGTGGCACCATCAAACTAGACACAAGTTAAGAGTAACAATATGCTACTCTAATAGCATTGTAAGGTGAGGTATGATTGGGTATATTGTCAAACATTTAACATCATCAGAAGTTGTTACTTCAACTAAAAAGAAGATTGTTCTCCTTGCATATGTTAATCAGTTGTCGCCTACATCTAAAATATCATTTAACTGCTATCAAACTCAGTAGACTATTAGTCTATTACCAGGCTCACTAAAACTTCAAAACATGCTCAGCCAATATAACTAAAATGTATTTTTAAGCAAAATATGTGTCTGTCCTTTCATTTCCCACCAATCAGAAGAAGGGATCAAACATTGAAACTTGAAAGATAGAAATTAAAACCTCAAAACATTTCAAAAAATAAAAGCCATAATATAAGATGGAGGATGGCATGTGGCTAACCTCCAAAACAATCATGACATCTTGATTGGTCCCTTTCTTGCCTTGCTAGGTAAAGAGTGAAGCAACTTCACTAGAACCATTCAAGAACATTCGCCCTAGAATCCTGTGAAGCTGTTCTTCCCTCCTATAATCAAAGGAAGAATTCCGTGACCCAGGTCTTTTCTTTGAGCTCTTCCTCTTCCTTACACCTAGAGCAGATGTCGGCGAAGTGGGGAGAGGGCTCCTGCGTTTTATGGATAATGCAAAGCAGTCTAGATTGCTTAACCAACATCAATTTTCTACATGAAATAGAAGTAAAAGATAAACTAAACAAGCAATGAACAAGGCAATCCAACAATTTCTGTGAAAATGAATAGGGAATTGATATTTCCAAAAGGACTCTCACATGAATGGTAAGTTCTCAAACTTATGAGACATGTGAATTATCAAAATATAATTATGGAAATAACAATTCCCGTAATCAATAACATGACCATTCCCCTATGACAATATATTCCAAGTTTCTAGACTGTTGATGGCATATTGGCATAAATTTGTAAAACACTTAGTAGTCTATAATAGATTGGATCTTCAATCTGGGTCATATTTAGTTTATTTTGCAAAAGATGCTCTTTCCATACCAATTAGGATTGTCCATAACCTTGTACCTAATCAAACAAATTTATAGCTAAATTTTTGACAAAAAATTAAAACAGAAGAAAACAAAACAAAAGCTCATACATTTTCAAATCCTGCTTATTTTTTCCAATGATTTTGCGTATAAACAAACCGGATAAGAAAAATAACTTAAAAACAAAAGAGGTAACCTGATCTGATGATTCATTGTGAGGGACGACATAGGAGTTATGAATGTCAACGGTTCCGTCGGGCAGTACAACACCGAGAAGAGTACCGATGACTATATGGGTGAACCTTTGCCGAGAGGCTCGTTGGCGACGGCGCGCTCTCGCGACGCCATTGTCTGATCTTCAGTATTCCGATATAAAAGTCAAGAAAGATTGGGGAAATCAAAAGTGCTCTAGGGTTTAAAGAGTGATTTTACTATCTGAATACGAATGAAGGGGAGAACTGACGGTGCTTACGGTTTCTAATGACAATTTGGGCCTTTTGGTTTCAAAGCCCAGATTCAAAGTAAGACGGACCCTATTTCATCCTTCTTGTTATTGTAGTGATTATAATGAGCCACATAAATATATATAGAGCCGACCTGAGTTTTTAAGGGATTAAAGCGATAATAAATTATTTTTTAAATTAGGTACAATTATGATTCTATTCTATAAGTCTTCCCTGAAATATATAAGATAAAATTTTATTCTATCTCCAGTATATACTTTTAATTTTTGGGGAACTAGATAAATCTTTTTATTTGTTCTATGATTTGATGGTGAATTTGACATGTTTGGCAGAAAGAATTTTATTTCTATACATGATATAATTCCCATTACCGACTCTGTCACTAAGTTAATTGTTCGATGTGAGTTTTGTGATAAATTTTATTGAACGCTTAGACTTTTTTGTTGTTTCAATTGGTTTTATAACCGAAACCGCATCAATTGAAACCGCACCGCACCGCACCAATCACAAGCGATTTCGTGTGCGGTTTTGGATTTGTCAAACCGCACCTAAAACTGGTTTGGATATGCTTTGACTTCAAACCGCACTCATGCTCACCCCTCACCGACAAAAATACATAAAGTTTAGCTATTTATTTTTTTTTATATATAAAACAAATATGAAAATGTCTAATTAATTTTTTTGAAAAGTTAATTTTGATAAAGAAATGTTATATTAAGGACAAAAACATGCATGAGACCCACGCCGAATGACGGGGGAAAAAAATTAATTACTTAAATGAGATGCAGATAAAAAGAAGAATAATTAAGCAAACATTCATAAAATAAAAAATTGATCCCTCAAACTAATTTAATAAATGAGGAGTTTGTAATTAAATATAGTCTCGCTCATAATCATCATAATAATAATAATTTCATAATAATAATAGTGGTAATAATAATTTTTAAATAATAATAACAAAAATATTAATAATAATCATAATAATTATTTAAAATTTATTATTATTATTGTTATTATTATTTTGAAATTATTATTATTATTTTGAAGTTATTATTATTATTTTGAAATAATAATTATTATTTTTATTAATATTATTATTATTATTATTTTGAATGATGGGCGGACCTACATTGGGGCTGTGGGGTCCACGCTCTTAGGGGCTTTGAATTTTTTTGTATATATATTAGATACTTTTTTTGCATATTTAAAAAATATATATTCTGAATAAATAATATTTTGTTCATTTCACTGGATGAGTCTCATTTTGACTTTTTGGAATAGATTTTAAAATTGTAAAATTTAAAACTATGAGAATTAATTTAAATTAGACATTATAATAATAAATATTACTCACTCTATTTCACAAAAAGAATCTTCTTTGCAAATTTTATGAATTTATACTTCATTGATCGTAATATTGGATGACATGATTGAAATGGATTTCTCCCCCCATTGCTATATGTTGTTAGTGACATGAAAAATTACTCATTTGCCCCTCATTTGCTCATGTGCTACACTGTCTACCGCTAATAGTTATGGCGGTAGTTTTGTTAACTAGTAAATTAGGTTCAAAACCTAGCTCTAATATTTTTGCTTCATATGTTATATTTTTTGTCTATTAGATAAATTCTATCACCATTTATATATATATATATAAATTTATCTCTAAATATTCATATAAATATTTATAAACAAATATTTATTTATAAATTTATAAATATTTCATCTAAAATTTATAAAATTTAGATATGAATATTTGTTATAAATATTTATATGAATATTTAGAGATAAATTTATAAATATTTATATGAATATTTGTTTACATATATATATTTATATATAAAAGTATTCATAGTTACTTTATATATATTTAGTTTAATATTGAAATTTGTGTAGTATTTTATTTAGTTTGATAAGAAATTTTGAATAAAGATATATATATATATATATATATATATATATATATACACACACACACATACGTATATATCATAAGTGGATGGGCTGACGTGGCGAATATTGAATTTATCCCAAAAAATATGTTGATGCACATATTCAAACCCAAGACCTCCAATTTGGAATATTAATCCAATGACCACCCAAGCACCTGGGCTTAGTTGTTATTATTTTGCAAGGATTATTATTATTATTATTATTATTATTATTATTATTATTATTATTATTATTATTATTATTATTATTATTATTATTATTATTATTATTATTATTTGCCAATGAATGTGATCCATATTAGGCAACGAAATATAGCAACAAAAAAACTTTCGTTGCCCACGATGAGGAGAAATCAAATGGTTAGAAATTTTTCAACGAATTTTATTTCCAAATTTTGCAACTACTTATGAATTTCGTTGCAAAAAGTTAAAGCCTGACACAATCTGCAACGAAGGACAAGTTTCGTTGCTAAACATACACTTTTAGCAATGACTTTGCCTAAAAAATCGTTGTTAAAGCCCCATTTTTAGCAAACAAAAAACTTTCGTTGCCCTTACGATGGATGACTCGGAAAGCAAGTGGCCGAAAATTTTGCAACGAATTTCTAACGAATTTTTTTCCCGCCAATGAATTATCAACGAAATTTTGCAACGACTTATGAGTTTTGTTGCAAAAAGTGAAAGCCTGACATAATTTACAAGGAAGGACAAATTTCGTTGCTAAACATATACTTTTAGCAACGACTTTATAAGTTATTGCCAGAAAAATCGTTGCTAAGGCCCATTCTTTTGTAGTGCATCTATATGGAAAAATTACAAAAAGTTCAGTTAAAAAGGATGTCAAAGTTAATGAAAACAAATTGGTTGAAGAGAAAGAAGGTGAGGAAAAGCAAGTTGAACAGACAAAGTCAGATGACAAGCCAGTTCTGAATCCTCCACCGCCGTTTCAACAGAGAGTCCAAAAATAGAAATTAGATAAGCAATTCGCCAAATTTTTGGAAGTTTTCAAGAAACTTCAAATTAATATTCTATTCGCAGAAGCCTTAAAGCAAATGTCGAGTTATACCAAATTTATGAATGGTATTTTGTCTAGAAAGAAAAAGTTGGAAGATTATGAAACTGTGGCGTTGACGGAGGAATGCAACACAATTTTACAGCAAAAGTTACCTCCAAATTTGAAGGATCCGGGGAATTTTACTATTAACTTGCACGATCGGTAACATGGCCTTCAAAAAAGATTTATGTGATTTAAGGGCAAGTGTAAATCTCATGCCATTATCCATTTATACCGAATTGAGTTTACCAGATCCAAAGCCTACAAACATATCGTTGCAGTTAGCAGATAGATCGGTAACATATCTGAGAGGCATTGTGGAGGATATTTTGGTCAAGGTGGAAAAATTCGTATTTCCAGCTGACTTCATAATTCTGGATTATGA
Source organism: Panax ginseng (assembly GCA_020205605.1). Taxonomy (NCBI): domain Eukaryota; kingdom Viridiplantae; phylum Streptophyta; class Magnoliopsida; order Apiales; family Araliaceae; genus Panax; species Panax ginseng. The sequence continues at coordinate 125,399,898 of CM035130.1, read as the reverse complement.
GGAAAACAAGAACATCCCAATCATCTTAGGGAGACCATTTTTAACTACAGGTAGGACTCTCATTGATGTGCAAAAAGGAGAATTAACTATGAGGGTTCAAGATCAGGAAGTCAAATTCAACGTATTTAAAGCAATGAAGTTCCCTACGGATGAAGAGGAGTGTTTCCAGGTGGATGTCATCGACCGGATAATTAATAATGATATGGTCAAAAGTTTGGTTAGTGATCCATTGGAAACTACACTATTGGGGGATGAAGATTTAGATGTTCCAGAGTTTGTGGATTATTTACACATGTTGGATGCTTTGCCTAGAGTTAGTAGATTCAAAGTTCCATTCGAGCCATTACACACGGAGGAAAAAGCTTCAACTCGGATGAAACCTTCACTTGAGGAGCCACCCACTCTTGAGCTCAAACCACTTCCTAAACACCTTAGGTATGCTTATTTGGGTGATTTAAATACTTTACATGTTATTATTGCATCTACACTTAACGAATTGAAGGAAAGTAAATTTTTGAGGATTTTGAGAGAATACAAGTTTGCAATAGGCTGGACCATTGTCGATATAAAGAGGATCAGCCCCTCCTTTTGCATGCACAAGATTCTTATGGAAGAGGATGTGAAGCCAATAGTGGAGAAGCAGAGAAGGCTAAATCCAATAATGAAAGAAGTGGTGAAGAAAGAAATACTCAAGTGGTTGGATGTAAGAATTATTTACCCGATTTCAGATAAGTGTAATGGGTCACCCAAAGACAAAGTAAAAGAAAAAGGTGGAATGACAGTGGTTAAGAATGAAGATAATGAGTTGATTTTGACGAGGACAGTGACCGGATGGAGGGTGTGCATGGAATACAAAAGGCTGAATAAGGTAACTTGGAAGGATCACTTTCCTCTACCCTTCATTGATCAGATGTTGGACCGATTGGCTAGACATGAACATTATTGCCTACTGGGTGGATACTTAGGCTACAACAAAATTGTCATAGCTCCCGACGATCAAGAGAAGACAACCTTTATATGCCCATACTACACCTTTGCATTTAGAAGGATGTCCTTTGGGTTATGTAATGCACCAGCTACATTCTAACGATGCATGATGGCTATTTTCTCGGACATGGTGGAGAAAAACATAGAAGTTTTCATGGACAACTTTTCAGTCTATGGTTTTAAAGCGGTGTGTGGAAACTAATTTTGTACTCAACTGGGAGAAGTGCCACTTTATGGTTAAAGAAGGGATAATTCTTGGGCACAAGGTTTCTGCTAATGGTTTAGAGGTTGATAAGGCAAAGTTGGACACAATCGAGAATCTTCCACCGCCGAATTTAGTAAAGGGAATCCGCAGTTTTCTTGTACATGCCAGGTTCTACAGAAGATTTATAAAGGATTTCTCTAAAATTACAAAACCCTTGTGCAGTCTTTTAGAGAAGGATGCAGTTTTCAGATTTGATGAGGAGTGTAAAACAGCATTCGAGCAGTTGAAAAAGAAGTTAACATCAGCCCCAATGATCGTCCCACCGGATTGGACTATTATGACACCCCCAAATCCGGGCACTTCAACCCCACAGATTTGGTGTTCACTGTCCAAATAAATCATAACTAACTACCCATAAACAAAGGATATAATTAAACTCAAAAGTTTAAACAATTAATCTCCCATTAAAGGGTTACATCATCTAAAATAAATCTCAGGTCATCTAACCTTTATTACAATCATTCGCGGAAAATTATAACATGATTATAACTAAATCCATTACATAAGCTTCATAAATAAAATATAAATTAAATGTTGTCGTCTAATCAAGCACTTTGTCATTGTCTTTTCTTGTAGAAAGCTCTTCAAACTTCTTAACTTCATCTGCATTGTTTTGTGCAAGAGTGAGCAAATAATTTCCCACAAGAAGGATACTATACAATAACGTTTTATGAATGACAATTAACAGAGCTTTCAATGGTAAAGTATTCTTACCGGAACAATAAACTTTAAATAATTATTCAAGGTAATCTCGATTGGAATAAAGAAACAAAGATTAACTAACTTGCTCAACAATAAATGTGTATAGACTTTGAATAACCAAGGTAATCTCGATTGGAATAAAGAAACAAAGATTAACTAACTTGCTCAACAATAAATGTGTACAGACTTTGAATAACCAAGGTAATCTCGATTGGAATAAAGAAACACAGATTAACTAACTTGCTCAACAATAAATGAGGGTTAAAGAACTTGCATGACAATAAATCGTTAAACAAGAGATTAGAAATAGAGAATTTACATAAGTATAACATAATGTTGAAAAGTAACCTCTTTGAATAATAAAGTAAGAAAAGTTAGGGAACTTGCCTCGTCGTGAGGTTAAACAATCACTACTCACGCTCACCCAAAGTCCTACACATACCATTTGTATTAACAATACACATTAGTTACACTAACATTACCTTCATGAGTTGCTTTCTTACTTTTAGTATAGCTACTAACTAAGTTTAAGTTTAAATCACATCTTTTCATGAACATTACTTTTTAGCTTTATTACAACTACTTAAGTGATCATGTCATTGCACCACATACACATTAACAACTTGATACAACATCCTATTAAATGTCCAACATGTTATCATTAAGTTATACTAATATACAAAGGATTGCACTTGCATTCACAAGATCCCGACGCCCGATTGGCTCCAAATACACAACAAGTCCTAAAGATGGCCATTTTGACCCTTTATACCGATTTCAAATTAAAAACCTTAAAGAATAAAGGTTATAGGCCTATTCGTCCTCTTTCCGAATCATCCTTAATCACCTTAATCAGAGTTCGTATGAAAATGTTATCGCCATTTTACTACATGAAGTCAAAACCGTCTCCAACCTGCATTACTTTTCCAGTACTGGACGAGACAGGAGGCGCCGCGGGCGCGTAATTCCGACCCTAGGTGCGAACTTTTGGGCCATTGTTGGCGCCAAGCAGATTTTGGTATTTGGGGTGCGTAAATTCGAGCTAGTATGCTAAACTCACACTGAGACTCAATTACTGTAACACCCCAAAACAAAACACGTAACAAAGCTATGTCTTAATTTCTAACACCAATTAACATGTATAACTTATGCAAATTACATAAACTTCACCAGCATACAAATACTAAATTAACACAACTTAAACCATAATTCTAGAAAAATTAAATACTGGAATAACATATTTTAAAACTAAAACTCCATTTTGATATTTATTGACACAGTGAACACTGTAATCATAATGATACACCAAATGATTCTTTTGAACTAAGTTCTCTTTAAGTTCTTACCCAATTAACATACATAAGGTTCAATTTCATAATTTCATTTTAACATATACTAATTTTGATATTTCTATAAATTACGTTCATACATGGATGTTTACTGTAAAAACAATTCCTTTCTTTTTGAACGTAATCTAGCATATAACACCTATATACATATAGACATTTTGGTTATAACAATTACAATTACACATATTATCATAACCAATTATAACAATACGATTTTATGTAAAATTTTGTAAAACTTTATAAACAAATGTGAGTGCACCTCATGAAACAGAGAGACTTAGAGATTATAGGCTTGTAAAATATATACGTTAAGGTTATGTAACATACCTTTTTGTTGCTTAAGAAATCCTTGCTAAACCATTGAAACTGCTAGTAATCCTTAGGCTTTCTCTCAATTTCTCTCAATCCTCAATTCTCTGAACTCTCAGACTTAGTCAAGTATGCGTAAAGAAAACTGATATGGCCAAGTGTAAACATAAAACTGCTAAAATCTAAATATGCATACTAATTGTTATGACAATTACCAAAAATAAACGTATATATTATATTTATTATTTTAATTTAATTTATTTATTTATTTGAAATTCAAAAATCAAAAATTCAAAAGCCATAAGGCTTTTTTTGGCAAAAAGTCTTTAAAATAAAGACTTAATATTTTAAGCCTTGTTTGGTTAAATCAATTAAAAAATTACTTTAATTTTATTTTAATAAACCACTTACACTATAGTTTAAAATCTCATATTTATACCTCAATATTCAACATTAGTTAAATAACCAATTACAACATACTAAACAAATTTTCCCACTTAATCCAAATATCACAAAATTATAATCTCATTATAATTTTATTTAATAAATTAACATATCACTATAATTATTAAATTAAAACAACAATATAACATCTCATGCTACATTACAACTCTCTAAATTATAAACTAAATTAATTTAGAATATTATCCAACAAATTTAATTCATAAATATTTAATAACAACAATCACATCAATAAAATATTTATTAGAGTGTTATCTAATAAATTTAATTCACACATACCTACTAATAACAACCACATAAATAGAACACTTATTTAATTTAAGAAATATTTCAAATTATAAAACAACAACTTCATCAATAAAGTATTTATTTAATTTAATAAATATTTTAAATTACAAATAAAATCTTGGATTGTTACATCATTCCCTCCTTACAAGGATTCTGTCCCCAGAATCACAACTCAAACAATTCGTTCGTCACATTCTTCCCTTCTTAAAAAAGATTTTGTCCCCAGAATCGAAGACATAGATTAAACAAATAACTCAGGGTAGTTCTTCATCATTTCAGTTTCGAGTTCCCACGTAGCATCTTCAACGCTATGGTTCCTCCATATCACCTTCACAAAAGGAATTACCTTATCCCTGAGCATTTGTTCTTTTCTGCCGACTAACTGGATAGTAATTTCCTAGTAGAACAACCATAACGGTTTGTAATTAGTCACATGATTGCAGTCGGGCTTGTTTGATCATATCACCAAAACATGAAAAACATTACGAATGCAATCTAACTATAGAGGTAAGGCTACCTCAAAACCATCTTTTCAGCTTCATCAATGCTTCCTACACCATAACCGTATTATACCCAATATAGTTCATCAAACTTACCACGCTTTGGAAATTCAGTAACTTGCCATAATCATATGAGTTTAGGAACTTATCCTAGTCAGACCATAGGCGTCCTGAGGGGTTCAAAACATGCCATATGATTATAAGTTACGAACTTACCATATGCTTTAGTTTTAAGAACCGAACCTAATCCTAATATCATCTAACTATCAAAAATGTACATGAGAAAAGAATCACCTTTTGACCACATGTACATGGATAGCGCGATACCGATATTCCAATGATTATCAATGTGATAAACCAAGTATATGCACAAAACCTTTGCCCATACAAAAGTTTGTATGACTTAGTCACCATATGAGTCCTCAGTTGAAATCCCACCGAATATTACGTTACTCTTCAATTATTTTTAACTTGCCCATAACTTGCTCAATGCGGATATAATTAAACTCAAAAGTTTAAACAATTAATCTCCCATTAAAGGGTTACATAATCTAAAATAAATCCCAGGTCATCTAACCTTTATTACAATCATTCGCGGAAAATGATAACATGATTATAACTAAATCCATTACATAAGCTTCATAAATAAAATATAAATTAAACGTTGTCGTCTAATTAAGCACTTTGTCCTTGTCTTTTCTTGTAGAAAGCTCTTCAAACTTCTTAACTTCATCTGCATTGTTTTGTGCAAGAGTGAGCAAACAATTACACACAAGAAGGATAATATACAATAACATTTTATGAATGACAATTAACCGAGCTTTCAATGGTAAAGTATTCTTACCGGAACAATAAACTTTAATTCAACAGCTATGAGTTCAAAGGAATAATGAACGTTTAAGTTAACAATATATATCAACATCAAAGAATACACTGAGGGTCACAAGACCACGAATTCTATTCTAGGTTTTCAAGTATTTCTACTTTAACCTTTAATGCCTAAAAGACTAATCATCATCTATGTCCTAGGTTCATGTGTGTTTCATCAGAACCTTTAATCTGGTCTAAACGATTATATAGACCATCATTTCAGACTCGTGTGATCATCCCTTTGTACTATGTATTGCCTGACAAACATTTTAACGCTATTGCGTAGCTCTAAAATAATCCCCTGATATAAGGTTGTTCATCTCAGCTTAGATTATCAGGTTTCGAACCAAATGAAGTTTTGTTGGGAATTAACTTCAAAGGAAGTCTAGATTTTTAGAACGCTCATCAACCAAGTACTGGTTGAATCAGATAGGAACTAATAACTATTCAAGGGTTTGATTATAATATCTTCATGAACAAGGTATATCGATGAATCAATAAGGGCTAGAGTATTAACAATTTCTAAGTTGAACAAATGTTATCATTGACAACATGCTTTCAAAGTTGTGTGAGTACATAAACAAACCAAAGAAAGTTTGGTTTGGGTAGACTTCAAGGGTAATTTAGAGTTTAGAACATTCATCAACTAAGGATTAGTTGAATTGGTAAAGAATCGCTTAGCAACTTAGAGTTCGATACAATAACGTAAGATAGTACAATGATATTGAAGAACGAAGATCAAACAACAGTTATTAGTAGTTGAATAAACACACTTCTTACAATAATAATACAGACTTTGAATAAAGAGATAAAGATTAACTAACTTGCTCAACAATAAATTAGTACATACTTTGAATAACCAAGGTAATCTCGATTGGAATAAAGAAACAAAGATTAACTAACTTGCTCAACAATAAATGTGTACAGACTTTGAATAACCAAGGTAATCTCAATTGGAATAAAGAAACAAAGATTAACTAACTTGCTCAACAATAAATGAGGGTTAAAGAACTTGCATGACAATAAATCGTTAAACAAGAGATTAGAAATAGAGAATTTACATAAGTATAACATAACAGTGAAAAGTAACCTTGCTGAATAATAAAGTAGCAAAAGTTAGGGAACTTGCCTCGTGCGTAGGTTAAACAATCACTACTCACATTCACCCAAAGTCCTACACATACCATATGTATTGACAATACACATTAGTTACACTAACATTACCTTCATGAGTTACTTTTTACTTTTAGTATAGCTACTAACTAAGTTTCAGTTTAAACAACATCGCATCTTTTCATGAACATTACTTTTTAGCTTTATTACAACTACTTAAGTGATCATGTCATTGCACCACATACACATTAACAACTTGATACAACATACTATTACATGTCCAACATGTTATCATTAAGTTATACTAATACACAAAGGATTACACTTGCATTCGCGCATCTCGACGCCCTCCGATTGGCTCCAAATACACAACAGTCCTAAAGATGGCCATTTTGACCTTTCATAAAATTTCAAATTGAAAACCTTAAAGAATAAAAGTTATAGGCCTATTCGTCCTCTTTCTGAATCATCCTTAATCACCTTAATCGGAGTTCGTATGAAAATGTTATCGCCATTTTACTACAGGAGGTCAAAAAGCGTCTCACCTGGATTACTTTTCAATGAGCGAGACAGAGATAGCGGCGTGAATTTAGCGCTTCTTGCCGAACTTTTGGGCCATTGTTGGTATTTGGCGCAGATTTTGTCATTGAGGGGTGGGTGCGAATTGAGCTAGGAAGTATGAAACTTCATGTTGAGACTCAATTCTGAACACCCCAAAACAAAACATGTAACAAAGCTATGTCTTAATTTCTAACACCAATTAACATGTATAACTTATGCAAATTACACATAAACTTCACCAAGCATACAAATACTAAATTAACACAACTTAAACCATAATTCTTGAAAAATTAAATACTGGAATAGCATATTTTAAAACTAAAACTCCATTTTGATATTTCTTGACACAGTGAACACTGTAATCATAATGATACACCAATTGATTCTTTTGAACTAAGTTCTCTTTAAGTTCTTACCCAATTAACATACATAAGGTTCAATTTCATAATTTCATAATTAACATATACTTATTTTGATATTTCTATAAATTACGTTTATACATGGATGTTTACTGTAAAAACAATTCCTTTATTTTTGAACGTAGTCTAGCATACAACACCTATATACATATAGACATGCTGGTGATAACAATTACAATTACACATATTATCATAACCAATTATAACACACAGTTTACAGAAAATTTTGTAAAACTTTATACACAGTGAGTGCACCTCATGAACACAGAGAGTTAGAGATTATAGGCTTGTAAAATATATACGTTAAGGTTATGTAACATACCTTTTTGTTGCTTAAGAAATCCTTGCTAAACCACTGAAACTGCTAGTAATCCTTAGGCTTTCTCTCAATTTCTCTCAATTCTCAATTCTTCGAACTCTCGGACTTAGTCAAGTATGCGTAAAGAAACTCGATATGGCAAGTGTAAACATAAAACTTCTAAAATCTAAATACGATACTAATTGTTATGATAAAGCTACCAAAAATAAACGATATATTATATTTAGTATTTTAATTTATTTTATTTATTTAATTGAAATTCAAAAATCAAAAATCCAAAAGCCATAAGGCTTTTGTTTGGCAAAACGTTTTTAAAATAAAGACTTAATATTTTAAGCCTTGTTTGGTTAAATCAATTAAAAAATTATTTTAATTTTATTTTAATAAACCACTTACACTATAGTTTAAAATCTCATATTTATACCTCCATATTCAACATTAGTTAAATAACCAATTACAACATACTAAACAAATTTTCCCACTTAATCCAAATATCACAAAATTATAATCTCATTATAATTTTATTTAATAAATTAACATATCACTATAAATATTAAATTAAAACAACAATATAACATCTCATGCTACATTACAACTCTCTAAATTATAAACTAAATTAATTTAGAATATTATCCAACAAATTTAATTCATAAATATTTAATAACAGCAATCACATTAATAAAATATTTATTAGAGTGTTATCTAATAAATTTAATTCACACATACATACTAATAACAACCACATAAATAGAACACTTATTTAATTTAAGAAATATTTCAAATTACAAAACAACAACTTCATCAATAAAATATTTACTTAATTTAATAAATATTTTAAATTATAAATAAAATCTTGGATTGTTACAACTATGCCCTTTGAATTAATGTGCGATGCGAGCGACTATGCGGTAGGTTCTGTTTTGGGCCAATGCCGAGAGAAAATAGTCAACGCCATATACTATGCGAGTAAAACCCTTACAGACGCACAATTGAACTACACAACTACAGAGAAGGAGTTACTTGCAGTAGTATATGACTTCGACAAATTTCGGGCATATTTAATTGGACAAAGGTGGTGGTTTACACGGATCACTCGGCCATTCGCTATTTGATTTCGAAAAAGGATGCTAAGCCTAGACTAATCAGATAGATCCTTCTCCTTTAGGAGTTCTGTGACGCCCCCAAATCTGGGTATCTTCCAACCTGACAGATGGTGCTACACGGTGCTACCATTCACACATACATTCAATTGAAAAGTCTCAACAGAACGAATATGTCTTCTATATATTCAAAATAATATTAACATTCCCCAGGTTCTTTATAACCATTACATTCATTCTTGTCATAATATCAAATATATATTACAACATTAAACCTATACTATTACATAAGTATTCTACGGGTTTGTCTTTGCCTTGCCCTTATCCTTTCCAGAGCCTTCGGTCCGTTCAATCTTAGCTGCGTTCATATGGTTCAAGCAAGAGTGAGCATGACTAGCTCAGCAAGTATAACAATTCCAATAAACAACATGCTTGAAATATAGGAATCATATATCTTCAATAACTGAACAATAGTTATGAAGTACTATCCATAATTCCAAAATAGCACTTCTCTTTTCTTTAAAACATTTTACAATAACAATATTCAGTAAAACATCAATTCCGGTCCAAGACCTTGAGCATTTCATAAGTTCTTTGAAAAGGACATCCCGGCACCAAGTTCGAAAGTTCGACATTTCTTACGAGCACGTCTAGGTGATCAACCAATAGTACTCAATGTTGATCAACACTACATTCATTAAACAATGTACGTTTAAGTTTGTGGCAACCTCACGTGCCTGTCGTTTGATGACAAAACATTTTAGCATACTCAGTCTTCATTTGAAAACCACACCAACATAGTTTGGTAAAACATTGACCATACTTTGATAGATTATAAGAAATCCAAAACATCTTAAGTTTAGTCGAAAGAATTGGCTTTAACTTCATTATGCATTAATTCATGCATAAGAATACATGAATCACAAAGCTTGTCCAGAATGAACTGAAACAAGGGTTAGAATACTTGCCTTCAGCGTCTGCTACAGTTATAACATGTGCACTTTCAGTCCTTAAGGTCTCTACAATAGATGATAACATCACATAACACATTAGGTCATGAATAACATACATAGTTCCTAAAGAATCTTACCCTCCTTCTCAATCTAAACATGACTTAGATTTGTTACCATTGGTTCCGACTTTTCGATATCGTTCACATTGTTCTTATGTTCATGTTCAATTACTTATCTTCAACCTTTATGTCTCATGTTTAAGGTTTAAACATGCAGTGTGTATGATCCGGACTCGGTGTTGCGGCACGAGTCTCCTTTGCTATGGTCGTGCTGCGGTGCCAATTAGCAGTGTGTCATGCCTCGGCGGGCCTTTGTGCCTTGAGTCGCGCTGCGGCACGGACTCTGTGCCTCAAAAAAATTTGATAGATTTTTATTTTTGTGAGATTCCCGGGCTAGTAACTTCTTCGTTATAAGTCCGAATTGGCTCGTTCAAGAGCCTACGATTCACAAATTACATACTCTACGTGTTCATGCAAAATTTTTATCTATTTGAATTCGTTTACTCAAAATTCACCTATTGTTTCATTTTTAACAAAAACGATAAACGTTTGTGAACGTTCAACGCTCGTTTCTTCGTTCTAAGTCGGAATCCGGTCATTTTTGAGTCCACAACTCTATAATGCTAAATATGACTTGTCTCCATCGAAAACCAACGTTTCTGAGTTCAAACACAAAATCTGACTTCCATTCCGAGAATTTCACGAATTCGACGATTATTGTCCAATCGTGTGAATTCAGGTAAAACTTCATTACTAACGATTTGTTCATCCATCCAAATGAATTCAATTCATTCTATAGACACTTCAACTTACATATTACGACAACTTATTTTCAAGTTTATATTTTCACTTATTCCTCATGAGCTTATTACTTGTCCAAGTATAAACTACACTTAACTTTGTTTTACAAGGTTTATGATTGTTAATGTCTTCTAACCATCATTCTTACATCTTATTATCATACTAACAACATTCACGTAATGCTACCATATAAGCTACCTCAACTACCCGTTTTAACACTTCAAAAGGTCCTATAAACCTTGGACTTAACTTTCCTTTCTTTCCAAAGCATATCTTTCCTTTTTAGGGAGATACCTTTAGAAATACGTAAGAGCCTACTTCAAACTCCCTATTTTCTCGATGTAAGTTCGCATACTTCTTTTGTCTGTCTTGAGATGCTATGAGACGCATTCATATTAACTTCACCATATCTGTTATTTGCTGCACTAATTCTAGCCCTAGCATTCGGCGTTCTCCCACTTCATCCCAATACAATGGTGTTTTGCACTTCCTCCAGTATAAAGCTTCGTAAGGGGGTATACCTATGCTTGAATGATAACTATTATTATATGCAAAGTCTACTAATGGTAGATAATCATCCCAACTACCCTTAAAATCCATGACGCAAGATCTTAACATATCTTCTAACGTCTGAATTATTCTCTCACTCTGTCCATCAGTTTGTGGATGATACGCTGTACTTAGCTTCAACTGCGTTCCCAACTGCTCTTGTAGACTCCTCCAAAAGTTCGATGTGAATCGTGGATCACGATCTGACACAATCGGTACTGGTGCTCCATGTCTGGAAATTATTTCCTTAACATAAAGTTTAGCTAATTGATCCAAGTTATACTTGACCCTAATTGGAAAAAAGTGAGCCGACTTCGTCAACCGGTCCACTATTACCTAAATTGCATCATACCCTTTTGTTGTAGTCCTATGACGCCCCCAAATTCAGTTACTTGAAACCCAAATTCGGTGCTTCATGATACCATTTCTATGTGCGGAATAATACAATAATAATAACAATAATATAGATAACAAACTTAATTTACATATGCATCAAAGTCTATTCCCAGGTACGAGACCTTTAAACATTCATTACATCATAGATAGTAAATATCATTGTCTTAATAAACTATAACTATTACATAGAATATTATAAATCTCATTCAAACAGCTTTCATTTCCCCTTGTTCTTGCCTGAGCCTTCGGGTTGATCATAATTAACTAAAAACATTTAAGTTAAGCAAGAGTGAGCATTTGGGTGCCCAGCAAGTAATAGCAACAATAAATATTAGCTGAAAGAATTAAATATTTTCTTTAAATAACACTTCTACAACGAATCAATAGTTGTGAAGTAAGTTGAACCAATAATAACAACATGTCAATTCTATATCAAAATTTTGAAACTACATACTGACTATAACTGGAGATTAGTCGACAGACTATGAACATTATTTTCTATTTTCAAAAAGGTTTAAACAGAACTTCATCTGTAAACTGTCATAACTTATAGGCACGGGAGTGATCAGCCCGTTATGCCCTGTATTGATCAATACTACATGCAAGAACGATATTATCGTTCATCTTATCCACCTTAGGTGCAAAAAATTTTTCCCATGTTCGGGATGTTTATACTTTGTCGGGAATCCGAACCAAAACAATCTGGTTGGATACAATAAAGTTCTATCTCGTTCAATAATATTTTTAAGTTTGTGTCTAGCTAAAACAAATAGCTTAGACGGCTTTTAAGTCAACGCATACATACTGGAAATCAATAAGTATGTATCAACATGTGATTAAATACAATGATTATCCAAGTGGGGACACTGATATAACCATTTTTAGAAACTAACGAACAGAATAAATAGCTAGATTATGCACTAATATTCTGTTGATAAACAACGATCGAATAATTTAAGAACTGGTATGAATAGGAATAATTGGATACATAATCAATAACAATAGAGTTAATAATCTGGCATAATAATATGGTTCTGAAATTTTCTTACTTATATCCATTGCATAAAGGAAATGCAAAGTTAGGATATTTGCACAATATAAAGAATAGTTCAGATACTTGCCTGAGCAGCTACTTACAATAACGCAACTTAATTTTATCTTATACCGAAACCTATCATTAATAAGATCATTCGTTCAATTAGAATAATGTATCATAACACATAGTACTGCTATTTGTAGTCAGCACATAACCTAATCACATTGTCACATATTTTAACAGCCATTGATTCATAAACAAACACTTATCGAATCCAATTATATAAGTCTAGATCAATTTCTAAAATATTTCAGTGTACCAGCGGCTTTATCGGGTAATTATCGAGTCTAAGACTCTAATCTGTAATTTAATAACGATAAATATCAGTCATATTACTTTTAATTGACTTATAATAATTTTTTTTAATTAATTATTATAATTTATCATGATTTTTCAAACACCAGAATCATTATCAAATGATTTAAATATTAAATAATTCTATTGTCATTAATAAATAATTAATATTAAATTATTAATGAAACCATCATGAAAATATTAAAGTCATTTATAAGAACTCAAAATATTTTTAAAACATTTTATTACCCTTAAATGATTTTTAAAACATTTAAAATCATTTTTAAATGATTACCATTAATATTTAAATATTAATGTATTATTCACCAAAATATTAAAAGTCATTATTATAACTTAAAATATTTTTAATCCATTTATATCCTTTTTAAATGATTTTTAAATCAATAAAACTATTTTTAATTTATTTATTCAATATAATTATTAAATAAATTAAACATTATTAATATAAAATTATTAATGAAATTTACCTTTAAATATCAAAAGTTATATTTTATAACTTAAAATATTTTAAAACTATTTATTTTCATTTAAAATGATTTTTATAATATTAAAATCATTTTTAATTAATTTATTACTAAATTAATCTATTATCATTAATATGAAATAATTAATGAAACTTATCTTAAAATATTAAAAGTTATGTTTTATAACTTCAAATATTATTAAATGCCTTATTATCATTTAAAATGATTTTAATATAATAAAATCATTTTTAATTAATTTATTTAATTCATTTATTAAATAAATTAAATATAAATAATATTCAAATAAATACTAATATTTATGAAAAATATGTCAAATTATTAAAAGTTAATTTTTATAACTTAAAATAATTTTTGTAATTTTTAGAATTTATTTACTATTTTTAAATGATTTTTAGAAATTAAATTAATTTATTTTTGATAAGTCTGTCGTTAAAGCCCTTTGGCGATAGTAAGTGTCGCCTTAGGTGTTCTTGAGAAACCTAGGCCTTCAAAGTCAGTGTTCGAGAGGCTATGTTTGACCATCATCAAATCAGTGTGAAATGTGTTTTTAGGCTAGCTAATTCTTGAATCCTGTAGAACTAGTGTAACACTACATGTAACAACCAATAATCAGGTCATACATCATCAAAATCGAAAGTTATTAGGCTTTGAACTTGCTGTCAGAACGTGTTCATCATATTTCTGGGCTGCCCAGAATTTTCAGTCATGGCAGGTCAACGATATTGATGGCCTTATAGAATTAATTCTGTTCATGTTATGGATGGTTTACACATCGGGTCTTGATGAACAACTAACAGGGTACCTGATGGAAACAGTTTCCAAGTTTAAACATCATTAATAAGAAATATCTGAGGCTCAGAAAATCGTGTCAGAGTCTGTTCTTCATTTCTGGGTTTTTCCAGAATGAAGAACAGAACGTGTGACGCCCCCAAAACAGGTATACACCACCCATCTTGAGTCGCCAAATACATGGTACATAAATCAAATACAAATTTAATTATACAACAGTCGTGTAAAATACGACAAAACATAGCTGAGAGTTTAAATAAGAATATTGTCATCTAGACAATATCCACAGTCAATGGTGTCCTCATTACAATTATTATCTTATTATTTCGTAGAATAGTGAGGACTACTAAAGCCATTTATCCTGGACCATCACTCCATTCCCCGACTCGTCCCAACTATATTCTCATTTCCTGAAGAGAACAATGAAAGAAAGGGTGAGCTCAATTAGCCTAGTAAGAAATATTATGACTAAGATAATGCAGAATAAATTATCCTTAGCCTTCAACAATATAACAATTGATAGAATACAATAAACAACAAGTTTTAGAGAAACAACTGCAGCGAAAATAAGCAATCCATTAGAAGAGTCAAGTAGAGCATAAAATCTACTATCTTCTATGATTTAAAAAGTTTTTCCTCAACTTTATCGATCTGACTCAGCTTAATAAATAAAATTGAATCATCCCTGCACCACGACCAAGGATATTCATGAAATCATCAATGGTCATGATTATACTGAATAATCCCTGGTCATAATCATACCAACAACTATCCATCAATGAACTACAGGCCAATGAGGACTTTTACCACATCATTCATTACATTACGGTCATGATTATACTGAATAATCCCTGGTCATAATCATACCAAGTCCATCTATGCATGTAAGCCAAAGATGACTTTCATCACAATATAAGCATGAGGATGATGACAATGACATAATAATTCAATAAAACAAGTTCAAGGATAAATTTTAAAGATTTATACTTTAAATTTATCCAGAAATCAATAACGTCCAAATTGTCAACATGATACTGCTTTGTAGAGTAAAATTCAAGAATAATATTCATGTACCAAAAATAATTTGGACAAAAAAGAAATATATATTTTGGGTGAATAGTACCCCGTGAATAGTACTTCAGGAATAGTACCCCATGAATAGTACCCTGACACGATAAGTATCTCGAATACCCGAGTGAATGATACTAGAGTGAATAGTAACTGGGTGAATAGTAACCCGAATAGTACTCCGACACGAAAAGTGCCCCGAATACCTGAGTGAATAATACTAGAGTGAATAGTAACTTGTGAATAGTAACTCATAAAAAAAATACCAAAGAAAATGATATTCTATGACGAGTACAAAAGAAATGATATCTCAGACGAGTATAATAGAATATACGAAACTACAAATGGATTTTTACCCGCCATGCAGTAATCCACGTAGATAGATCATTTCCACAATTTAATAAAGAATGAATACGAAGGATCATTCACCATGCATGTGGTAATCACATAGACAAAGTTATTCCAATGTAATAATAAAGAATGGAATAATGTAAGAATTCACCATGCATGCGATAGATCGTATGCAAGTTATTCCAACATAATAATAGAGAACAGAACTAGGTCATGCGAAATCATGCATGACGGATATTCCAAATGTAATAATAAAGAATGGAACCAGTCATGCGTAATCCACACGCACAGGATATTTCAATGTAATAATAAAGAATGGAATAACAACAGAATTCACTAGGCATGCGATAGACCAAGATGCAGAAAAGTTATTCTAACGTAATAATAAAGAATGGAATAATGTAAGAATTTCACCATGTATGCGATATCAGATAAACAAAGTTATTCCAACATAATAATAAAGAATGGAATAACAACCCTTACGAGTATTGAAAGAAAATAACTCTCTTCATGAATACGAAAGAATAATACCCCTTACTATAATAATAATATCCCTTACCTCAAAAGAAGATTGGATACTGGAATAGTGAGGTAACAGACTTCTCTTCTTCTTTCTCTCTATAATAATTGCTCTATAGCTTTAGTGAATTGGTGAAAAATAATGAAGGAATGAGCTTCTATTTATAGGAAAATATAGTTTCGATAATTGCACGTTTTGGGGCTTAAAATATTACAAAATAATACCTTTCTCTTTTCCTTTATTTTTAATGTAGTCCTGCAAGTATTATCAAACTTGCACCACCTCCCCTAATAGCAAATCATGTGAATCAATAGTAAATCATGTGAATCAATAGTTCTAGACATGTGAAAAATATGAATTACAGTATAGTACCTCCATCTGTACCTCCATTTTTAACTTAGTCATGCAAATATTATCAATCTTGCACCAAATCCCCTAATAGTAAATGAATGTGAATCAATAGTACACACATATGAACAAATAGTTATAATCATGTGAATCAATAGCAATTAATTGCTCATTTATCCGGTTAATTACCCGATTGGTCAATATAACCTCCAGACATCAATTATTATTGAAATAAATGTCAATTTTCACTAACACTAATAATTCCAACACAATGGAACTATCAATTTCATCTTTAATCAACACGAACTTATTAATCATTAATATTATAACTCACAATATTTAACAACCAGGTCGTTCCCAGGAAAGTGGGGGCTTTCCGATAAGGATTTCTCCTTATTGGCGCGAAATTAGGTGACAAAACCTCTCCTTGACAGAACTTCTAGACATTGTCAATATTGCAAATAATAATTAGAATAACTTTACTGTCTCAATTATTGATTTAATAATATAACATATTATGCAGATGATACTGTGACAATAATTGAATCAATAATATGAGAGATATGATGCAGCAATTATTATAGCAATAATTGAGTATAACTGAGTGACTTCTTACGTAAGCATTAATAATCAATACCGTGTACTACTATGCAACCACGCGTATTACTTTACTTTTACTACCGGGTAGTTCAACAGTTTTAACGGTAACACTTTCGCCGTTATTTTTATAAAATGATAATTCTGTCGTTTTCTAACTACGACAATACTTCCGTTGTGGGGTCCACCAATGATTGTGCCATCGTACGAATATTCTCCGACCAATCGAATATTATATAACAACTTGCATACTTTGCAAAATTTATAAATATTACCCACAACTATAACATTATATCAAATCCACACCATAATATTCAAAAAAAATATTTCAAGAAATTTAAATCTTTATTCATAAAATTTGGGGTCTCACAGAACGAGTATGCTACTTTGGATCCTTATATCTCGCGTTTTGAGTTTGCCCTATGTGATCTATTGATTCCAAGTTGTAGCTAACATGTAATACTATAGATCTATTATATAAAACACATATAAAACCAATAGATCAAGCAGAATGAAGCCGGTCAAAGGCTGTCAGAGATAAGTGTTCATCTGTTTTCTGGGTTACCCAGAAACAAAAAGCGTGATCGTTTTACCTACTTTGACCAGTCATTACGTTAAATATATTTGATGTTTAGGAGATTTTAAAGCATAAACATGAAGTCTATATAACATAATACAATTCTATTACAACAGAAAGAACAATACAACAAACAACTGACAGATCTGGGGCTATGAACATGTTGTCAGGCTATTCTGGGCACATTTTGGGTTTTCCAAATTTTTGAAAGTCATGGTCGGTCAACGACCTTTGACCAAGATTATCTAACATTCTAAGCATGATATGGTCCTGATACAAGTTCTAGATTGCAGACCTCATAGCACACTACATGTTCAAACATTAAAAACACAAAAATCCTTAACAACCAGAGATCTACGAGACCTGACATTCGATTGTCAGACACAAAAATAAAGTTTTCCAGATTTTTAAAAACTTCAAATCTGAGCCTCTAGATGTTATGGATCTAACATCTAGCAACCCAAATCATCATTATATACTACATACTACATGTTTAACACAAAAAAAACTAACATCTAACACTTTGATCAAGATCAGATTATACATTAGGGTTCATACCTTTAAGTGAGCAAATCTGATTTCTATGCTTTTGATTTGTTATGTGAGTTGGTGGGGCTGATTTTAGTGACTGAAATGTTAGAAGAATTCGTGGGTTTGAGCTTGAGAGAGTATGGGTAAGTGTTTGTTGCACAAATGAGTTTTGTTTTGCTTTTCTCTCTTTTGAATTCTATCTAATCCTTGATGCAATGAATATGGCTGTTAGTAATGGCTGAGAGTTGTAGTCTTGTAGGTTCATAGCTTTAGACTAGGGTGGCTTGCAAGATTTGGCAAGATTCCCTAGCAATTATTCACCAAATGGGACAAAAAGGGTATAATGGTAATTTTGCTTATAATTTTAAGGGTATTCTTGTCCAAGGTACTTTAATCTAGGGTTTAATCACTAGATTTTTAACCTTAAAGTTTCTCAATTAATTTCTAGGGTTTGAAAAATTAAAATTAAAGTGTAATAAAATTTTAATTAAAATACACTAATTAGATATTAGGGTTTTTAATAGAAATTAGGATTTAAATAATTAGGGTTCCTTAATATCATTAGGGTTCCCAAATTAACAAAATAATTTACTAAAATAGTAATTAGAGTTTCCAATATTAGCAATTAGGGTTCCTAATTAGCAAATTAGGGTTTCTAATTTTTAGCAAATTAGGGTTTTCGAATATTAATTAGGGTTTTCCTAATTAACAGTAATTCTTTAATATGCACATAATTCATATAACACAATTTCTGACCGATCTTAATTTCCAGTTTTTAGTTCCCAATTATGGTTTATGACAGTATTACTAGGGTTTGTCGTGATACACCATAATTGCCTGACCATTATCAATCTACACATATACTGTATTTATTTATAGCACTTAAAAATCAAAATATGATTAATATTATATTATTATTCTCATCCCTTGATCAAAACCTAAATTTAGGGTTTGGATTCCATATCTGATTTATCTTTCGTAGACAACATTAATAATTAAGTTAAAATAAATAACTTAAATTTGCTGAACAAATTCATATAATAAAATATTTATTATTATAATTATAATAATCATTTCATATATTATTTAAATAACATAAAGTCATGTTTTCATGGAAAATAATTAATAAAACATTTCTGCTACAAAAAATTAATTACTATACAAATATAATTTGTAATGATCAATAATTCTAAAATTATTTATAATTTTTCAAGTACTAAATATATTTGCATTTATCATACACATTACTTGACACTTATTCTCATCATTAAAATAATAATAAAAAAAATATTTATATAGAAAATTTCTTATTTATTTATATAGAAAATATCGGGTTATTACAGTAGTCGGAAGTCCTACCACAAAGTCCATCGTGATATGCTCCCACTTCTACTCCGGAATCTCCAATGACTGTAACAAGCCACTTGGTCGTTGATGTTCGGACTTAACTCTCTGACAAGTCAAGCACCTACTCACATACTCAGCTATCTCTCTCTTCATGTTTGGCCACTAAAAACTCTGTCGAAGATCTTGATACATCTTAGTACTACTAGGATGAATCGAAAACCTCGAATTATGAGCCTCTTGTAATACCTGCTCCTTTAATTCCATCTCATTTGGAACTTAAATTCTTCCTTCAAATCTCAATAACCCCTCGTTATCAAGACTATACTTAGTATCCTTTTCATTGGTTAGCCGCTCCTTTATTCGATCATACTCATCAGTTTTGAGTTGCACCTCCTTGACTCTCTCTACGATGGTAGATTGCATCTCTGTCGTAAACAATATCTGTCCTGATTCACTCGACAACGTCACTTCTATTTCCATCCTAGCCATATCTATTATTAACTCAGTTTGAGCCGTTAACATAGATAACTTCTCCCGACCATTCCTACTTAAGGCGTCGGCAACTACATTGGCTTTTCCAGGGTGATACAGGATTTCACAGTCACAATCCTTTATCAACTCAGCCATCTCCTCTGTCTCATATTCAACTCCTTTTGTGTGAAGACATATTTGAGACTCTTATGGTCCGTGTATATCTCACATTTTTCTCCAAAAAGATAATGTCTCCATATCTTTAAGGCAAAAAATACTGCGGCCAGTTCTAGATCATGAGTAGGGTAAACTTTCTCATAATCCTTTAACTGCCCTGATGCATACGCAATGACCTTGCCATGCTGCATGAGAACGCAACCAAGTCCTCTATGCGAAGCATCGCTATAAACTACGAAATTTCCTATGTCATCGGGTAATGACAAAATAGGCGCTTCACTCAACCTCTTCTTCAGTTCTTGAAAACTATCTTCATATTTATCGGTCCACACGTATTTCCCTGTCTTCCTTGCTAATTAGTCAACGGAGTATCTATCTTCGAAAAATCCTAGATAAATCTCCGATAGTATCCCGCTAACCCTAGGAAACTCCGCACCTCAGTCTGCGTTTTTGATTGTTCCCAATTCATCACGGCTTCCACCTTTGTTGGATCTACCGAAATCCCCTCATTGTCAATGACATGACCTAAAAATTGTACCTTTTCGAACTAAAATTCACACTTAGTGAACTTCGCATACAACTTCTTCTTCCTTAGTGTTTCCAACACTAATCTTAGGTGTTCAGCATGATCTTCTGGCGTCTTAGAATAGACTAGAATATCATCGATAAACTCTACGACGAACTTGTCCAAATATTGTTTGAACACTCTGTTCATCATATCCATAAATGCAGATGGTGCATTAGTCAACCTAAATGACATCACAAGAAAATCGTAATGACCATAACGAGTCCTAAATGCTGTCTTTGGTACATCCTCCTTCCTAACCTTTAATTGGTGATACCCCATTCTTAAATCTATTTTAGAAAAATACTTAGCCCCTTTTAACTGATCAAAGAGATCATCGATCCTGGGCAATGGGTATTTATTCTTTATTGTTAACTTATTCAACTCTCTATAGTCGATACAAAGTCTCAACGATCCGTCCTTCTTCTTGACAAACAGTACCGGTGCTCCCCACGGTGAAACACTCGGTTGTATGTACTTCCTGTCCAATAGTTCTTGCAACTATACCATTAACTCCTTCATCTCCACTGGCGCCATACGATACGGTACCCTGGAAACTGGTGCTGCTCCTGGCATAATGTCTATTACAAACTCGGTCTCCCTATCCGGTGGAAGACCCGACAATTCACTCAGAAATACATCGACGAATTCTCTAACTATAGGTATTTGTTCTATGGTTGCTACCACTCTCTGGGTATCAAAAACATGACATAAGTAACTTACACATCCCTTCCTCAATAATTTCCTAGTTTGTGTCATGGTTAAACAACACGAACTTCCCAGCAATCTATTCCTGTAAAATACTACCTGTGGTTGTTTTAACGTTCTAAAGTTCACACATTTCTTCTGACAATCTATAATTGCCCCATGGTTAACTAACCAATCTATTCTGAGAATTACATCGAATTCTCCTAACTTCATCGGTAGCAAATCTACCGATAATTTACAACCTCATATATGTATGCAACAACTCCTATGAACATCTTCAACAAGAATTATTTCTTTGTTTGCTACCTTAATATTTAAAGGTATAGGCAACTTTTCGGGAAGTAATCCTAATCGTCTAGCAAAATTACATGCTATAAATGAACAAGTAGCACCCGAATCAAACAACACATAAGCATTGTTGTCGTTGATCGAAATAATACCTACGACGACGTCCCCTGATGGAATCGTATCCTGGACTATCATGTTAAAGGTACGTCCCATCGGCCTAGCCGGTTACATTGGACCACTAATAGCTAATTTACCGCCATTAGTGCCCCGATTCCCATTCGTCCCCTTCTTTGGGCAACTCTTTGCCATGTGGTTAGTTGATCCACACACAAAGCATCTGTGGTTCTTTTTCAGACTTGGACAATTAGGTGAAATGTGCCCCTCTTGTCCACAGTTGTAGCATACGGCCTTCCCCTTGAGACAGACTCCTAAATGAGTATTCCCACAGGTCTTGCAGGCCTCCATTCTCCTCTTTGGGTCTCCTTGCTTCAATCCGGTATTCCCATAGATGAACATTTTCCTCTTCTATCCCTCGCCACTCCCACTGGCTCCTTCTATCTTCACTCTCCCATCCATTTTCCCCTTGTTCTTATTATCTTTGTGGTATTGGCTTAGAGCCTCACTACCACCTTCGGCGATTATTGCCTTCTCTAAAATGGTCCCAAATGATGTACTCTAGAACATAGAAATATGGTTATAGAGCCAGGGTTTCAAGCCCTGCTCGAACCGTCGCACCTTTCTAACCTCGGTGTCCATTTGGTGTGGAGCAAACCTCGCCAGTTCATTAAACTTGGTGGCGTATTGGGGAATCGTCACGTCCCCTTGTTTCAAATCCAAAAACTGCATCTCCATTCTCTCTTACATACTCGTAGGAAAATAGTTCTCAAAGAATATCTCCTTGAACCTTACCCACGTCAAATTCTCTATCCCGACCCTAGTCTGATTGGCCTCCCACCAAAAGTTGGCCTCTCCCTTCATCATGTAGGTTAAAAAAATAACTTCTGGGCCTCGTCGACATTTGCTATCACAAATGCCTTCTCGATTTCTTTCACCCACGTTTGGGCTTCAATAGGGTCCGTAGTTCCTTTGAACTTCGGTGGACCAACACTCTTAAAATCCTTAAAGGTAGTAGCTCGTGCTACTCCCAGATTTACGGGGATATTAGCCCCATTTCTATTAAACACGGCTGTTAAAAGATTAACAAACTCCTACATGGGTTAACCGGACCTCCCTCCGGTTGATTTACATTAGCTCCTTGATTGCATTGTACTCTTCTTGGTGGCATTTTGCTGTTACAATAAATAACACATTTCGTTATTATTCCTTTCTTATTAATTAATTATTATTCGATATTAAACAATAAATTTAACATCCATTGCTTAGTTGTTTCGTAAAAAGGCTTATATCCATTCATTCATTGTAGTATAATAATACATCGTTTATATTACATAGCCTAAGCTGATTACATTACTATCCCGCTATTACTTTCCAAAAATTGGGATTTACAAAAGACTACCCTTCGTTATATAAAAGAGGGTTTTACGTCACTACTAGATAAAAAATATTTACATATCTAAACTACTCTAACCACTACTAAATTACATCTGCCTTAAGGCATTATCAAAATCTTCCTTGGCAAGACCGGCAATAATATCACGGCTGATAGTATGTCGCGTCTACCCGCAAGTCTTATGGGATAACCAAATTTATCCGTCTTTGGAAGTCCCAGACGAGAACTCCTATGAATATAGGACATTCTACCTATCTTCTGCTTTTTGGTCTTTAGCTCCCCCTTGAGCTCAAAGACCTCCTGCTTCAGCTCATGGACCATGTCCTTAGCCAAAACTCTCTCATCGTGCTCTTGCTCCCACACGGACTCCACGTCCATCTTATCCTCTATAACAGTTTGGAGCTCTGCTTTTAGCTCCTTAATCTCCAGACAGTAATGGATGTTTTTATCCATTACTGACATAAAAAGTGACATCATTGACTCCCCAGGAGCCATCTCTGCTTCTATTGCTATTGGGTTGAAGGACACTACCTCCACCTCCTCTTCTATCATGTCGTCGAACATAGACATGAGATCGGGATCCTCTGAGTCTCCAGACTCAATGACTACTATCTCTGGCTCCTCTGCTATAGGGTTCGGTATAACCTCTATCTGATTAACTGATCCTTCACTAACTGCCTATACATCTAACTGCATTCCATTTATACCTGACATCTACACAAAATAATTAAGTTTATTAGTACACGTTAGTAGAATAATAAAAACACATAACATATACATAATACATTTTTATAAGTTTATTTTCTTCTTTTACTTCTTTGACTTCTCTTAAGGTTATAACTTAAGGTTTTAATTTTTCCCCCTAAAGTTTTATAACCTAATGCTTTGATACCAACCTGTGATGCCCCCAAATCCGGGTATCTTCCAACCCGACAGATGGTGCTACACAGTACTACCATTCACACATACATTCAATTGAAAAGTCTCAAAGGAACGAATATGTCTTCTATATATTCAAAATAATATTAACATTCCCCAAGTTCTTTATAACCATTACATTTGTTCTTATCATAATATCAAATATATATTACAACATTAAACCTATACTATTACATAAGTATTCTACGGGTTTGTCTTCGCCTTACCCTTATCCTTGCTGGAGCCTTCGGTCCGTTCTATCTTAGCTGTGTTCATATGGTTCAAGCAAGAGTGAGCATGACTAGCTCAGCAAGTATTACAATTCCAATAAACAACAGGCTTGAAACATAGGAATCATATATCTTCAATAACTGAACAATAGTTATGAAGTACTATCGATAATTCCAAAATAGCACTTCTCTTTTCTTTAAAGCGTTTTACAGTAACAATATTCAGTAAAACATCAATTCCGGTCCAAGACCTTGAGCATTTCATAAGTTCTTTGTAAAGGACATCCCGGCACCAAGTCCCTAAGTTCGACATTTCTTACGAGCACGTCTAGGTGATCAGCCTATAGTACTCTATGTTGATCAACACTACATTCATTAAACGTATGTACGTTTAAGTTTGTGGCAACCTCACATGCATGTCGTTTGACGACAAAACATTTTAGCATACTCAGTCTTCATTTGAAAACCACACCAACATAGTTTGGTAAAACATTGACCATACTTTGATAGATTATAAGAAATCCAAAACTTCTTATGTTTAGCCGAAAGAATTGGCTTTGACTTCATTATGCATCAATTCTTGCGTAAGAATACATGAATCACAAAGCTTGTCCGGAATGAACTGAAACAAGGGTTAGAATACTTGCCTTCAGCGTCTGCTATAGTTATAACACGTGCACTTTTAATCCTTAAGGTCTCTACAGTAGATGATAACATCACATAACACATTAGGTCATGAATAACATACATAGTTCCTAAAGAATCTTACCCTTCTTCTCAATCTAAACATGACTTAGATTTGTTACCATTGGTTCCGGCTTTTCGATATCGTTCACATTGTTCTTATGTTCATGTTTAATTACTTATCTTCAACCTTTATGTCTCATACTTAAGGTTTAAACATGTATTAACAATGTTTCATTAAGTTCCTTAGTCATTGTAAATCAATTACCATTCATGCTATACTTATAAACTTTCTTCATTGTCTAACCCTAAAATTTGGCGCTGGGCAACAACATGATTCTTCGTGTCACGCCGCGGCGTGACTTAGTAGTGTGTATGATCCAGACTCGGTGCTGCAACATGAGTCTCCTTTGCTATATCCACGCTGCGGTGCCAATTAGTAGTGTGTCATGCCTCGACCTCGCGCTGCGGCGCGGACTCTGTGCCTCAGAAAAATTTAATAGATTTTTATTTTTGTGAGATTCCCGGGCTCGTAACTTCTTCGTTATAAGTCCGAATTGGCTCGCTCAAGAGCCTACAGTTCACAAATTACATACTCTATATGTTCATGCAAGAATTTTATCTATTTGACTTTGTTTACTCAAAATTCACCTATTGGTTCATTTTTAACGAAAATGATAAACATTCGTGAACGTTCAACGCTCGTTTCTTTGTTCTAAGTTGGAATCCGGTCATTTTTTAGTCTAAAACTCTATAATGCCAAATATGACTTGTCTCCATCAAAAACCAATGTTTCTGAGTTCAAACACAAAATCCAACTTCCATTCCGAGAATTTCACGAATTCGACGATTATCGTCCAATCATATAAATTTTGGCAAAACTTCGTTACTAACGATTTGTTCATCCATCCAAATGGATTCAATTCATTCTATAGACACATCAACTTACATATTACGACAACTTATTTTAAAGTTTATATTTTGACTTATTCCTCATAAGCTTATTACTTGTCCAAGTATAAACTACACTTAACTTTGTTTTACAAGGTTTATGATAGTTAATGTCTTCTAACCATCATTCTTACATCTTATTATCATACTAACATCATTCACGTAAACATGATATAATTCTTACATATTCATCATTGTTCATCATAAGTTCATAACTTATTTAGGTTTATCTTACTTATTCGGCTTAAGTCCATTGCTTATTCAATTCTCATATGTTCTTAGCATACATGTTCATTAGGCTACACTTCTCTATCAAGCTATTATGGTTGAGATAGAAGACTAATGGCATAGGATCATTTACCTTTGATGACTATATCTTTTTCTTCTTCTTGAAACAAATATGAAAGTCTAACTTAACTTGCTTATTCTCTCTAACACTTAAGCACTTAACTTGTTGAAAGTTGGAGGAAATTGAACAAGCAAAATAATGAAATCCAACTTGCTATTTATAGAAGTATCTAAGTTAGGGCATAAGAGTCATTAGGACATCCACCTCCTTAGTAAACCTCCTTACAATTCACTACTTAACTCTTAAGTAAACTTGCTAACCACACAACTTTCTTGCCAACCACACAAAGTTCTTGGTCACCACTTAAAGTTCTTGGTCACAAAGATTAACCCACATCAAAATGGTTTGCTCCATGGATCATGCTTTACCCATTGGATCATTACATTAGGCTTAGGTCTAATTAACTTAACTTAACTTTGGGCTTGCATTAATAACCATTTGGGCTTGCACCTTAATTCTTATTGGACTATTCAATTGTTACACAATCCTACTAGTCCATTCCATTTAATTAAAAACCTTATCACATATACTCTACGTATTATTCTCGTATTCTAACTCGTATACTAATTCATAATATACGATATTCCATCCTCTATACATACTCGTATAATACTTCGTATCATACTCGTATGCACTACCTCGTACAATACATACGTATCATACGATCATTACGTTAGATTCTTAATATGATTTTCCTAACGTTCTTGAACTAAGTCTATATGCGAAATATTGCGTTTTCCATACTTAGTTTATTATTACATAATCCATCTTACCTCGATATTATAACGTTATGTATTTCTCGAAAGTTCAAAAATAATTCCCGAGCGAAAATCGATGAATAGTGTTTTTCGGAAAATTTCTCGAAAAACTTTTATTTTCGTCTTGGAAATTCAAACACTTTAATTCATTCACGTAGTTAAAATACTACGGCGTTTCGACGTTTCTAGGTTATAGAATGACATTCTTCTTACTAGCACATAATAATAACAAGTAATATAATTTTATTCATTATTTTATTAAATAAAATTATTTTACAAAGGATCAGAATTTCTCGGTCGTTACAAGTTCGACTTGGAAATAAAGGATAGGAAGGGGATAGAAAATCAAGTAGCTGACCATCTATCGAGGCTGGAAAATCTAGGAAAAGATGAAGTGGATAAGTGTGTGATCAATGAATCGTTCCCGGATGAACATCTATTTCGAGTTAATTCAGAGTTTCCGTGGTATGTGGATTTTGCTAACTATTTGGTGAGCAACATCCATCCCCCTGATTTGACACGTCAACAGAAAAAGAAATTCTAACATGACATCAAGTGGTACATGTGGGATGAGCCATACTTATTCAGACAGTGTGTAGATAAGATGATTCGAAGGTGTGTGCCATACAGTGAAGAAAAGAATATTTTACATGAATGTCATTCATCTGCATATGGGGGACATTATGGTAGTGAGCGAACAGCAGCCAAGGTACTACAAGCAAGATTTTACTAGCCTACGGTGTTCAAGGATGCCCACCAGTTTGTAAAAAATTGTGACAGATGCCAAAGAGTGGGTAATATTTCAAAGCAGAATGAGATGCCACTACAAACTATCATGGAAGTGGAAATTTTTGACATATGGGGAATGTATTTTATTGGGCCGTTTCCTCCATCTTTCAATAATCTGTACATCTTTCTAGCGGTTGATTATGTGTCGAAATGGGTTGAAGCCGTAGAACTCCCCACAAACGATGCCAAAGTGGTTCTCAAGTTCTTGCATAAGAATATCTTTACAAGATTTGGCACGCCAAGAGCTATTATAAGTGATGAGGGTAGTCACTTCTGTAACAGATCGTTTACAACTCTTTTGACAAAATATGGGGTCAATCATAGGGTGGCTACAACATATCACCCCCAAACAAGTGGTTAAGCTAAAGTTTCGAACAGAGAGGTGAAGAAGATTTTAGAGAAAGTAGTAAACCTAAGCAGAAAAGATTGGTCTCTAAAATTGGATGACGCACTATGGGCTTATAGGACAGCATGTAAACACCAATTGGATGTCTCTATATCAATTAGTCTATGGGAATGCGTGTCACCTCCCAGTGGAATTATAGCTTAAAGCTTATTGGGCCATTCAGAACCTTAATTTTGATCAAGCAGCTGCAAGAGAGAAAAGATTGTTCCAATTGAACGAACTAGATGAGTTTCGATTACAAGCATACGAGAACTGGAATTTGTACAAGGAAAAGGTTAAGAAGTGGCATGACCAAAAGATCATGCAAAGAGAGTTTGAACTGGGATAATCAGTATTACTGTTCAATTCATGACTGCGATTGCTCTTGGGAAAGCTCAAATCGAGATGGTCGGGGCCATTCACAATTAAGAGGGTTTTCCCACATGGCATCGTTGAGTTATACAGTAGAAATCCATTGGAGACATTTAAAGTCAACGGTTAGCGGTTGAAGCATTACTGGGGTGGCGACATCAATAATGAAGCCACTACAATCACACTTGTCGATGCACCATGAACGGGGAGTAGTCAGGCTGAAAGACTTAAAATCAAGCGCTAATTAGGAGGCAACCCAATTTTACTTTTATTCTCACTATTTTTATGAATATCAATTAATTCTTAGTTCAGAGTATAAGTTTAGTGTGAATTTAGTTTAAAGTATACATTTTGTTCGATTCTTAGGTAGTTAGTTGAGTCATGCCTTCTAGTAAATTCAACTATCAATGTTCAATATTAATGTTGTTATCTTAAACTTATAATCTTATGGTGTTTCAGGTACTTGGGAAGTACATGGATATGTGTTGGACACAAAGAATTGGAAAATCAAGCTCAAAAGCAGTGTACCCACCCCCCCCCCACTGGGGCGAACGAATTATACAAGACACCCCCATGGCGGGGGTCTTGTTCTAGAAATAGAATACACCCCCGTCGGGGCGGGCATCTAAAACTTATCACCCCCCGCTAGGGCGGGGGTACGGGAGCATGAAAAGTTCAATTTGGCAGTTACACACCTTTAGCCCATCTTCTCCACTTACTTCTCTCACAACCGGTGCCTATAACCCCATTAACCCATGAATTAGCCACAAAATCCCCACTTCTCCACTACATTAACCCACTAAATACTTACACTACTTCCTCTTTATAAATCCAAGCCCTAACCACATCAATATCATCCCATTCCATAAAATTTCAACCATAATAGAGCTTGGATTATTCAAGTTCGGGTTTCAACAAGGAGGAGAGTACTTCAATTGGCCTCATCAACTACATCAATATCACCATTGAAGGAGTAATTAGTGCAATCAACGATGGTAAATTTTTGCGCTAATCATTATTCTAAGTTATTCAACATTATTGGGTTACATTGGTCAAATTTAGTAGTCTAGTGGGTCGTGCACATCAAGTGTTCGACAGTTTGTTTAAGTAAACTTTGGGGGAATTTGGCTTGAGTTCATCCATTCCAGTACCATGGCACCAAAACCAGCATCAAAGAGACATCGAGGCGAGAGCTCCGGGTCTACACCACCGACTCGGGCCTTTGACAGGAGAAAGTTTATGAGTGCCAACGCCGTCGATCGCTATGACTATCTAGTGACTAAGGCACTAACCCCAGAGCGCGGCTTGGCACCCGACAACATAGATGGCGAAATGAAAAGACATATATATAAAAAAGGATGGGATAAGTTCACTGACAAGCCGGAGCTAGCGATCGTCAATGTAGTGAAGGAATTTTATGCCAATGCGAAGGTGAAGGCCCCATTCATAGCATTCGTGAGGGGCAAACAAGTACCTTTCAGTACCGATG
Source organism: Panax ginseng (assembly GCA_020205605.1). Classification (NCBI taxonomy): domain Eukaryota; kingdom Viridiplantae; phylum Streptophyta; class Magnoliopsida; order Apiales; family Araliaceae; genus Panax; species Panax ginseng. The sequence goes on along the minus strand of CM035130.1, from coordinate 125,369,228 downwards.
CTATTAACGAGCATTACCACTTGCGAGTGGCTTGAGAGTGACAGTATACCTATTTGCGTGACCATGATCCCGACTAGGAGGCCATTTTAACTAAAATAACAAATTCAGGCACCACTTGGGTCAAGGGACGTAAAGGGGGCACCATCTTCCACAGCAAGGACCTAAGCCGTTATGGTAAAATATGGTACGCGTTCATATGCACCAAGCTATTCTCGTCCACACATGACAGAGGTGATAAAGAAAAAGATACTTCTCTTATATACAATCGTACAAGACTTTCTCATCAACGTGGGTGCCATAATAAATTTCTCTATCTGAAGATGCCTACGAGGGCCATTTTTTGGCAGCTTGCCATACCCATCTCTCATATGTGGGCTGTGCAGGCAGGCTGGATTTAGGTGGTCCGGTGATGTGACTACACAAATGTCACTATAGACTTTGGACACAATGATGATTGCACGGTATTTAGTGTGGCCCAGGGGCGAGTCGCACCCAAGAGGAGTCGGGTTTATATTTCTACCAGCCTCGGAGGATGAGGCTGATGCTGAGGACACCTCTGATGACGACGAGTTCCAGGTGGATGAGACTACGGGAGAGCAGGCAACTGAGGAGATGCAGCAGACCGATGGACATATTTTTAGCTCTCAGTTTTGCAGCCTCCAAAGCCAAATTGATGGACACAACAGAGACGCCAATAGACAAATGAGAAGACTCGCGGCCAAGCAGGACCACATGTTCGAGGCCATGAATATGTCATTTTCTTCCTTGAACGCGACCCTCCAAAGTTTTAACCCGAATGCTCATTTTCCATACCAGCAGCCCGCCCCAATGCCACGGTTCCCACCTTCTGATTCAAATAATGAAGAGCAACAGCCACCACCACCTCACGCTTAGATGATTATAGGGAAGTCCTCGTAACACTTAGTGCTTTATCTTTACAATGAGGACATTGTCATTGTTAAGTTTGGGGGAGTTAGTTTAATTTTGTTAAGTTTGCATGTTTAATTTAGTTATTTTTTCATATGTTAGTTTCTAAGTCATGAAAATTGCAAGTTGGGGCTAAGGAGAAGGGTGGTGTTATTCTTTAATTCAATAATTGTAACTGGGATGATGATTACTTTGATGATTCCAGTTTTTAATTCATTTATAATGAACTAATTTACTTGTTAGGCTTATGACGGATCTTGATAGTTGAATGATGATTATGTAGTCCTTAATTTCAGTTTAATAATCTATCTTTCAGTTTATCTATAGTGATTTGTGCTTTAATTTATGAATTGCTTGATCACCAATTCTATGTGGATTTGTATGGATTCGAGAGAGAAAATATGAATTTAGACCTAGTCATTAGAGCACATGTTCGACGCTATGCACACATCATTTGCCTCGTTGAACACAACTCTTCAAAGTTTCAACCCGGCGACATAATTTCCATATCAATAGCCCGGTCCAATGCCAAGGTTCCCACCGAGTGACTCCGATGAAGAAGAACAACAACCACCTCCTCAAGCTTAAGAATTGACAGGGAAGTCCTCACGTACTTATTTTGATCAATTATCCAATGAGGACATTGTATTGTTTAAGTATGGGGGATTTAAATTTATGTTTGCATGCATTTTAGTTTTTAGGGTTCATTTTTAATGTTAGGCAATTAAATTTTTGTATTGCATTTTATTTTCAGTATGGCATGATAGCATAGGGCATTCATGGTAGCTTAGGTTTTGCATAGTAGATAATAGTGTGATGCATTTTGTTATCCGCATTTTGTTATTCAATATATATATATATATATATATATATGTTAATTAGTAATTATTGTGTTGTTTTAAGTTCATCAATGTTGTGTTTCATGTTATTGTGGGCCTATGATGTGATTGTCAAATAAGTAGCAAATATAGTATTGAGTGTTAGAACTATGACACAATGATCGTTTATGAATCGAATCTTGAGTTGTTTGAAACTAGTATAAAAGGATAGCATGTTTAACAAACATCTGTGTTAATTGGTTAAGTTCAAACCGATACCTGAACGGTCTCTATAGGATAATGTTAGAGTGAATGATAAAATGACAAGGATGGCTAGTAAAGGCTAAAGTTAAGCAAAACTTAAGTTTAGGGGATGTTATGTGGGGTATATAAGCTTATGAAAAAAAAAAGAGAAAAAAAAAGAGTATGAATAAACACCGTAGCGTGCTTGTCTAGTTTTGTGGCCTTTGTTACTTGAGCAAGTAAGCCCGAGGGGATTGTCTTTACACCTAGCGCCCTAAGGTCTTAATGGTCTGGGAGTCGTTGGTCGAAAGCTCGTTAAGGTAGCATTGAAAAGCCTACGGGAATAAGACATTGCATAGCTATGTGATCTATATATCTAAAAAAAATGAATAAGACGGTAAATAAGAGCAAAAAGCCCCCGTAGATGAAAATAAAGCATAAGTACCCCGCGTGAACCCATGAGATTTGTGATTGCTTGATTTTAGTTGGAACTATCTATTTTTGAAATTTTTAAGTTTGTGCTGCGTGATTCTTTCAAAGAGATTGGTTATGTATTGAATTTGAATTAGTATTGGTTAGCATGGATGTTACACACACACACACACTATACCAGTGATGATGGCTTGAGATTCGAGGATTAAAGCGTATTTGTAGATTGGTTTTTGATGGTTGATATTGTATAATTGCTTATTTTCACTGAGGCTGTTAAGATAATTTTAATTCTGCGATATTGTTGGATTTGATAGCATACAAGTAAATTTGTATTCATATCATTGCATTGCATGTAGTTGATTTGTGCTCGAGGACTAGCACGGTTTAAGTTTGGGGGATTTTGATAAGTGTATTTTATATACTTGATTTAATATCCAATTCATGCTTATTTGTTACTAATTTCTTGTGATCATGTTCAATTTCACTTGTTTTGTGTTATTTTATGTGTAGATTGGTGATTGAGGCATTCTACGTACAATTGGTGATATTCGGTGCGATGGGAATCAAATGGAGCATATTTGGAAGTAATTCAGAATAGCAAAGAAAGTCAGTTAACGAGACACACCCCGCCAGATTCGCATCGACAATTTATATACTACCCGTAGGATGGGTCTTCCAATTCGATTAGCGAAACAAAGTTCACTGGGTGGGCGTTCATAGTATACAAACCCCCCGCCGGGGTGGGGGGTGGAAAATGTTGAGTATCCTATTTTGGTTATAATTCCTTTTGGGTATGAATTTTAGCTTTTTGAATGTCAGTATAACTCTAATGGATAGAGATTTCGGCTGGAGTTTTATGCTAGATATCTAGGACTTTATTAACAACAACAAGGAGGGATTACAGAGAAAAATTACGAAGATCTAAACTGAGTTTTTGATAGCAAGTGTGGAGGGGTATTTCGAGGAGTTTTTCAAGACGGTTGCAATCTTAGTCTACGTGAAGGGTGTTCTAATATTCTTTGTGTTAGATTATTTATTGTAATTCGAAGAATGATTTCTATGATTTATTCAGTGTTTTTTTTGTTTATTATGAACTAATTCACTTTTTAGGCTTGTGATGGATCTTTAAGTGAATCGATGATTTTGTAAACTTTGATTTCCAATTTAATAAGCTATTTCCAGTTTATCTATATTAATTTGTGCTTGAATCTATGATATGCCTGATCAACAATTCTTTGTGGAGTTGGATGGAATCGAGAGAGGATATTCAAATCTAGACCTAGTTAATATAGCATGTGTTCGTGGATTTTGTTTAAGAGCTTAAACTTGATGAGTGTTAAGGTAGAGATATGCTTGACGCCGCATGTAATCAGATAGATAACTTATTCTTCAACCTTCTTCAATTGTAATTCACATAGAGATATAGTGGGTTAGTTGATTAAGGTGTTTAACGAATTTCTATCTTAATTGTGGATTGAAGTTAATATGGTATTAGTGCATCGAGAGGTGGTTAATACTACGTTCGTGTTCTTGATTAATAAACTGGGATAATGCGTTAAATTGGAATAAAGGTGTTAAAATCAAAGTGAAGCTTAGGGTGAAATCATAAGTCTAATTCTCCATTAATTGTTTGAACATTCAGATTTTGATATTCGTGGTTGTTTTGAGTTAATTTAATTATTCTAAATTTTAGTTTTGCTAATTTAAATTATTGATTTGAATTGTTTAATAAAATTAGGGTTACTAAAAGATTGGTAATTGTAAGTTAAGGTATTTGCTAATTTATCTCTGTGGGAACGATACTCTACTCATCACTTTATTACTTGCATTGACTGGAAGAAATCTGGACAGGCCAGATTATGCCTAGATCGGTCTGACAACGCTTTTGATCGACTAGATCTGTCAGTATATTGGTGTTTGGGTTATGTTGTTGTAATATATTGGTAGCTTGGTATGAGTAATACAATTTAAAGCTTTTAGATCGGTTATATAACATATATATTTAATGTAATGATCAGTCAAACTAGCAGGGTTAAGCACAAAATCAGTTTTCTGGGTAACCCAGAAAACCTATGAACACTGCCTCTGACATGCGTTGATCGGGCTATATCTTTTTGATCTTTTGATGTTATGTTGATATTTTGTGTTAGATCTCTTCATTTACATATTGGCTACATACTGCAACTTATAGATCACAAAATTATTGCACGATCAGTACGTAGTGGAAGCCCAAAGTAGGGCACTCGAACTACCCAGAAATGAAGAACAGCTCTGACAGCCACTTTAGGGGCTCATATCTTCTTTGTTATGAGTTTTATGAACCTGTTTATTGTTGTGTCTTATAGTCTTGAATTAGTACTACACTATCAGATCAACAACATGCTCAAAAACACAACACACATTGATTTACACTTGGTCAAACCCACCCACTCGGTAACTGACTTGAAGATCTGGGTTTGCATGAAGAACGCGAAGAACACCTACACCAATAGTTCTGTCGCTATAGGTGGTATTTAGCGACAGTTTATTTATAAAAATTATATTTTCATTAAATAATTATACAAAATTAGTTTTTAATTATTAAAAATACATAATAAATTATTAAAAAATATTTTAAAGTCCCAAAATTATATTTTAATTATTTTGTATATATTTAACAAATATTTAATATTTTGAATATTAAAGGTATTTAATTTATTTAATAAATATATTAAATAAATTATTTAAAAATGATTTTAATACTTGAAAAATTATATTATGGAATAAGAAAATATTTTAAATTATTTTTAATGAGTTTTAATATTTTGTGATGAATTTCATTAATTATTTAATATTAATGATATTTTAGTTATTTAATAAATGAATTAAATAAATAGATTAAAAATAATTTTACTATATTAAAAATAATTTTAAATAATAATAAGGTATTTAAGAATATTTTAAGTTATAAAATATAACTTTTAATATTTAAAGGATAACTTCATTAATAATTTAATATTAATGATATTAAATTTATTTAATAATTTTATTAAATAAATAGTTTAAAAATGGTTTTATTGATTTAAAATCATTTAAAAAGGATATAAATGAATTAAAAATATTTTAGGTTATAATTAATGACTCTTAATATTGGATAAATAGTACATTAATATTTTAATATTAATGGTAATTATTTAAAATTATTTTAAATGTTTTAAAAATCATTTAAGGGTAATATAAATATTTTAAAAGTATTTTTAGTTATTATAAATAACTTTAATATTTTGGCAATGGTTTTATTAATAGTTTAATATTAATGATAAATAGAGTTGTTTGATATTAAATCATGTAATAATGATTCCGGTGTTTGAAAATTTCTGATAAATTATAATAAATGTTTATTGAGTCATTTAAAATAATATGACTAATATTTACAAATATTGAGTTACAGAATAGAGTCTTAGACTCGATAATTACCCGATAAGACTGTCGGTACACCGACATATTTTAGGAATTGATCTGGACTTAGATATTTTGACTAAATTAATGTTTGTTTGTGATCCAATGACTGTTGAATATGTGTGACAATGTGATTAGGTTATGTCGACAAAGATGAAATGCGATTATGTGTTATAGTATATTGTTCTAATCGAACGAATGACCCGATTAATGATAGGTGATTTACATAAAAGATAAAACTAAGTCACAGATGTTATGGCAAAGATCATGCAAAGTATCCTACCTTTGCATTTCCTTTATGCAATGGACATGAGTAAGAATGTTTCAAAATTATATTATTACTATACAGATTATTAACCCTATATTATATATGCTCATTAATTATCAACATGTTAGTATATGGTAATTCAGATATATATTCTGTTCGTTCAATTCTATAAATGGTTATACAAGTGTCCCCACTTGGATAATCATTGCATTTGATCACATGTTGATACACCTTTTTCAAGTACCCGAGTTTGGGGACTTTACAGGTTGGTATCAAAGCTATAATCATGAATTTGCAAAGAGCCCCGAGCCTTTATCTGGTGACATCCCTTTAAGGGAAGGCATCGAAGCCAGAGTTTCCGTAGGGGACGCTGAGAGAGTCGGTAGCAAGTTGATAGGTACCCTTGTAAGGTGCTATGGTTGGAAGCACCATGAGTGTTACAGGTTGGTATCAAAGTTGTAGGTTATAAACATTAGGAATGCGAAACCTAGGATGTAACCTTAGTAGAAAACTCTTATAGAATATGTTGGCTAGGTGATGGATTGAGGAGATCCATCAAATTTTAGTTGTACTGAATAAAATATTATTTCATTTTATCAATGAATATATTTTATTGTGGTACTGATGTTGTTTTGATTGTTTATTGTGGTCATAGGATGGCTGACGAGAGTCAAGGTAGTTATCCAGTGAATCAAGGGTCGAGGGACTCTAGTGAGGAGTCCATAGAGCATGAGATGATAAGAGATTTGTTGGCTAGGAACGATGAGTTAATGGTTAGGGCTGAGCGAGTGGAGGCGCAGAACCACACCCTCCAGATTTCAGAGTAGCAATACAAAGACGCTGCTTACCAGGCACAAGCGGAGTTAGCTGAGTTGCGAGGGAGGTCGAAGCAGAGAGAGCTGCAGCTAGGGCAGTTGAGAGTTGAGGTAGAAGCTAAAGATGCGAGGATATATTCTTTGGATCAAGATTTAGACATCGCCTTTATGCGGTTCGACGCGGAGTGGATGAAGCTGCCCTCCAGCAGTGAGAGCAGGCGTTAATTTGCATTCATGTCCGATATAGTCCCACTTTTGTTTCTATTAGGGACTGTTTAGTTGTTGTAAATCCTTATGCCTTATTGTACGCATAGGATGGCAGTTAGACCCCAACTTTTATTTTTGGTAGAGGGGTAGGTGGTAGTGAATCCTCACTTTTGTCCATTAGAGGATAGTTGGTGGTGGGCAGTTTATGCCTTGATCGTTTATAGAAGTATGCCAGATGTTTAGCCGGTCTGTATTAAAACCGTGGTATATAAAAATATAAATAACTCATATAGAGTTTATAAAGAAATGAATTGACTAAATCCATCGTCAAACAAAATAAAAGTAACTTATATAAAACTATTGTTTGTTGTGTGTATATACTATATGCTAATCAGGATAATTTATGTGTGTAGATGTCTGGTGGAAAAGGCTTGTTATATGTTTATAGCATAAAGAAGGATCAAATCCATACCCCCGAGCTAATATCGAAGCCAATAGCTGAAATAGAGGCTTACAATGAAAACAACTCAGATGAAGTGGTTATTATAGAAAATGTAGTACCAGATTCGAAGATGGTGGAGCTGACAGATAGTGATTCGGACACTAAAGTTGAAGCTGAACAAGTATCAATAGAGGTGCAGGATCTGAGGAACAAGGTTTCTTCTCTGGAAAAGCTGTGGGAAATAGAAAAACTGTTAAATAGTCAACTGCGTCAGGCGTTAATAGAAACAATGGAAGAACAAGATAAGCTTAAAATCCAAATTGATCAGATGGGAGCCACAAGCAACATGTCATGTGCAGCTCCGAGCAAGAAGGGGAAAAGAAAGATAGAAGACCATGACTTAGGAAAATCCGATAAGAAGAAAGGGAAAAGAATATGTTACCTTTGTGGCTATGAGGGACATACCACTCTGTATTATCCCGACTAGAAATCAGGAGCATGTTTTATCTGTGGGATAGAAGGTCATCAGGCGAAAGGTTGTCCAAGAAAAAGGCGTAATGAATAGGTAGTATAGGTTCTGTTGTGTAGGTCTGTTTAATGTTAAGTATGTCTGTGTAATGTAATGTTCCCAACTTTTGGTATTAGTCAAGGTAGTAAATCCTGACTTTTGTAGTCACAAGGGGATGAAAGATGTTTAAAGAAGTATGTGTTATGTAAGATATTCGTTAAATGAATATGAATCTAAGTTTGAGTAATAAAATGAGTTGATATACTAAACTTATATGATAAGATTTAGAATGTAAAGAATAATATATGGTTTTACTTAACTAGATAATGCCGCCAAGACGTCAAACTTGAAACCAAAGGGCAGAAGAGTCTGTCAATAGCATTGAAGGACAACAACAAGCAGACCCGATGCAGCACTTTGCAAACATGATAGCACAAGCTACGCGCATAAAGGAATGCGGTCCGCAGGGAACCAAATAGGACAACCGCTTGGAAAATTTTAAAGACTTCAAGGCTATAGGACCGCCCGAATTCAAAGCAACAACTGACCCTGTTGAAGCGCAGACTTGGATTAAAGAGATTGAGAAGGCGTTCGTAATAGCTAGGGTAGCTGAGGGGCAAAAGAACACTTTTGCCACCTACATGATGAAGGGTGAGCCAATTTTTGGTGGGAAGTGAATCAGGCGAGGGTAGGAGAAGGTGTAGTTACATGGGATAGGTTCAAGACACTGTTCTTTAAGAACTATTTTTCATCTAGTATGCAGGCTAGGATGGAGGTAAAATTTTTAGAGTTGAAGCAGGAGAATATGACGGTGTCCGAATACGCCGCAAAATTTAATGAGTTGGCTAGGTTTGCTCCGCATCAAGTTGATACAGAGGCTAGGAAAGCTAGAAGGTTTGAGCTGGGATTAAAATCATGGCTCTACAACAAGGTGGCGGTGTTGCAGATCCCTACATTTGCAGCACTCATGGAGAAGGCTATTATTGCTGAGGAGGGGAGTGAGGCCATGAGCCTCTACAACAAGGAGAGAAAGAACAAGAGTAAGGTTGAAGGAACTGGAAAGATGGAAGTTAATAGTGGAAGTAAAAGTGGTAGTAGTAAGAGGAAGGGAAGCAATTTTGGAAGTATTCAGGTGAAGCAGGAAGGAGTTAAGAAGCAAGCTGTGCAGTGTGGAAACTATGGGAAGAACCACCCTGGAGAATGTTTGAAGGGGAAGTTCGTGTGCTACAAGTGCGGGCAGGAGGGCCATATCTCTCCCAACTACCCCAATCCAAGAATGAACATTGGATGTTTTCTATGTGGATCGACTGAGCACAAGGTAAAGGATTGTCCGAAGAGGAGGACGGAGGCAGGGAGTGTGAATACTAGCAAGGGCAGTGGAACTCTAGCAATCACGGGACCCACGTCATCCAGCAAGCCGACAAAATCAACAGCAAGGGTCTACAACATGATGGTCCAGGATACCGTAGCAGCTGGTGGTGCAATTCCAGGTATTATTCATATAACTTTATTTTTATATACACGATTTTCCTATATATAGTAATTATTTTATAAAGAAGTTTTGAAGAAGGAATTTGAGTTCTTTTAGAAATCAAATTTCCGTTTAATCAGATAGACAAGCTTTACGTGAATAGGTTAAAGATCAGTACGATCATTTATGATCAAGATCTACTTGCAATGATTGTATATGCTACGTACACTTGTATATGTAGGTTTTAAAACGATGATTACGGGGACGAAATCTTTATAAGGGATAGTGAATGTAACAACCCAATATTTTCTATACAAATAAATTGGAAATTTTGCGTATAAATTTTTTTATTTATTTATTTTATTTTAATATGATGTATTATGTCAACCCTAGTTTACTGTGAGAAACCCTAATTTGAAACTCAGTTGTGAGTTTAAGTCTGTTATATAACTGTGTTATATGATTTATGATTAACCCTAATTAACATTTAGATTTATTAATTTCTTAAAAACCTAATTACCAAAATTATAAACCCTAATTGCTAAATTAGCAAGGATAATTATAATTATATATATAATAACCCTAATTATATATTAAACCCTAATGTTCATGTATGATTAGAACCCTAATCAAATTAAGAAAACCCTAATTATAAATTTTGCAAACTAATTATATTTATTTAAAACCCTAAATAAACAACCTGGGTAACATATATTAAAATTGTTAGGCTATGATTATTACATGGCCCAAAACAATTATGGGAGAAGCCCAAAAAGAAATCAAATTCAAGCCCAAACTTAGCCCACATAACCAAGGGTATTTTAGACCTTTGATTTATCTAATTTATGCATTAAAATAATAGCTAAATAAAGAATTAGAGAGTATATACAAAGCTGGCCACTATAGGCCTTTTAAGGCAACAAATTAGGCTAATCAAGTTTCCTTAAATAGCTAATGACCTTACTTTCTTACAAAAAGTACAATGTTGTCAACATCTCATTGGTGGAAATCTAACTAAGCATACTGAAGATCAAGATAAGGAGTTTTGTCTAATGGACAACAAGAATATGGGGGATAACAGTAAGTCACACATTGCTAGACTTCTATAAATAGATTAGAGAGAGAAATAAACCATTTGCTAGCTCATTTTGTGCACACACCCTCAACCAATCTCTCTCAACTCATAACCCACGAAATTCATTGCTAAGACTAGTCCCAAACAAAGCCCCGCCATTACCATAAAAAAATCAGAAGCTAGAATCAAGATTAAGCCCAAAAAGGTATAAAATCCTAGCTTGATTTCTGTCCATAAATTCTGTGTTAGATGTTATGTTTGGGTGTTAGAATATGTTGGTTATAGTGTCTAATGATGATCTAGGTTGCTAAATGTTGGATCCATAATAGTTAGAAGCTCGGATTTGAAGATCTACAAAATCTGGAAAAACTTGGTTCTATGGTCTGACAACGAATGTCAGTGGCCACAGATCCTTTCTCGATTATGGTTTTTGTTATTTTTAAGTTGTTATGTGTAGCTTGTAATGTGGTCTTTAATATGCAAAAAGAATCAGAGTCATTTGATGTCTAGAACGGAAGTTATTAACGGTCAAATACCGTTGACCGGAAGAAATCTGGGTAGCCCAGATTATGCCCAGATCGGTCTGACAACGCTTTTGATCGACTAGATCTGTCAGTATATTGGTGTTTGGGTTATGTTGTTGTAATAAAATGGTAGCTTGTTATGAGTACTACAATTTAAAGCTTTTAGATCGGTTATATAACATATATATTTAATGTAGTGATCAATCGAACTAGCTAGTGGTTAAGATGAAATCGGTTTTCGGGTAACCCCAAAAACCTATGAACACCGCCCCCGACATGCGTTGAATAAGAGCTATATCTTTTTGATCTTTTGATGTTTTGTTGATATTTTGTGTTAGATCTCTTCATTTACATACTGACTACATACTGCAACTTATAGATCACAAAATTATTGCACGATCAGTACGTAGTGGAAGCCCAAAGTAGGGCAGTCGAAACTATTCTTCATTTCTGGGCAAACCCAGAAATGAAGAACAGCTCTGACAGCCACTTTAGGGGCTTAGATCTTCTTTGTTATGAGCTGTATGAACCTGTTTATTGTTGTGTCTTGTAGTCTTGAATTAGTATTACACTATCAGATCAACAACATGCTCAGAAACACAACACACACTGATTTACACTTGGTCAAACCCACCCACTCGGTAACTGGCTTGAAGATCTGGGTTTGCATGAAGAACACGAAGAACACCTACAACGACGGTTCTGTCGCTATAGGTGGTCTTTAGCGACAGTTTATTTATAAAAATTATATTTTCATTAAATAATTATAGAAAATTAGTTTTTAATTATTAAAAATACATAATAAATTATTAAAAAATTATTTAAAGTCAAAAATTATATTTTAATTATTTTGGATATATTTCACAAATATTTAATATTTTTGAATATTAAAGGTATTTAATTTATTTAATAAATATATTAAATAAATTATTTAAAAATGATTTTAATACTTGAAAAAATCATTTAAAATTATATTATGGAATAAGAAAATATTTTAAGTTATTTTAATGACTTTTAATATTTTATGATGAATTTCATTAATTAATTAATATTAATGATATTTTAGTTATTTAATAAATGAATTAAATAAATAGATTAAAAATTATTTTATTATATTAAAAATCATTTTAAATAATAATAAGGTATTTAAGAATATTTTAAGTTATAAAATATAACTTTTAATATTTAAAGGATAACTTCATTAATAATTTAATATTAATGATATTTATTTAATATTAATGATATTAAATTTATTTAATAATTATATTAAATAAATAGTTTTAAAATGGTTTTATTGATTTAAAAATCATTTAAAAGGATATAAATGAATTAAAAATATTTTAAGTTATAATTAATGACTTTTAATATTGGATAAATAGTACATTAATATTTTAATATTAATGGTAATTATTTAAAATGATTTTAAATGTTTTAAAAATCATTTAAGGGTAATATAAATGTTTTAAAAGTATTTTGAGTTATTATAAATAACTTTAATATTTTGGCAATGGTTTTATTAATAGTTTAATATTAATGATAATAGAATTATTTGATATTTAAATCATTTTGATAATGATTCGGTGTTTGAAAATTTCTGATAAATTATAATAAATGTTTATTGAGTCATTTAAAATAATATGACTGATATTTACAAATATTGAGTTACAGAATAGAGTCTTAGACTCGATAATTACCCGATAAGACTGTCGGTACACCGACATATTTTAGGAATTGATCTGGACTTAAGATATTTTGACTGTATTAATGTTTGTTTGTGATCCAATGACTGTTGAATATGTGTGACAATGTGATTAGGTTATGTGCTGACTGCGAAATGCAGTACTATGTGTTATATTATATTGTTATAATCGAACGAATGACCTGATTAATGATAGGTGATTACATAAAAGATAAAACTAAGTTGCGTATTGTAAGCAGCGCATCAGGCAAGTATCCTACCTTTGCATTTCCTTTATGTAATGGACATGAGTAAGAATGTTTCAAAATTATATTATTACTGTACAGATTATTAACCCTATATTATATATGCTCATTGATTATCAACATGTTAGTATATGATAATTCAGATATATATTATGTTCGTTAAATTCTAAAAATGGTTATACAAGTGTCCCCACTGGATAATCATTACATTTAATCACATGTTGATACACCTTTGTCAATTACAGTATATATATATATATATATATATATATATATATATATATATATGTTGAATTATAGATTATTGTTGAACAAGATAAAACCTACCATTATCCAACCGAATTGCTTTGGTTTGGAACCTCGACAGTATGAACATCCCATTCATGGGAAAAATTTTATGTGCCCAAGGTATAGAAGAGTGAACGATAATATCGTTCTTGTTATGTAGTATTGATCGTCTGAGTACAATGGGTGATCACCCTTGTGCTTGCGTAAGTTATGACGGTTCATGATGAAGTTCTATTTAACCTTTTCAAAATGAAAACAATGTTCATAGTATGTCACCTTAACCCTATTTATAGTCAGTACGTAGTTTCAAAAATTTGAAAGAGGGTTGTTATGTTATTATTGTTCAGATTACTTCACAACTATTGATTTGTTGTAGAAGAGTAGTATAAAGAAAACATTTAAATTCTTTGAGCTTATATATATATATAATTGTTATTACTTGATGGGCACTCAAATGCTCATCCTTGCTTAATTTAAATGTTTTCAGCTAAGTGTGAACAATCTGAAGGCTCTGCTAGAAACAAGGGAAAGGGAAAGGTTGTTAAATGATTTCAATGATATCTTATGTAATAGTTTAATATTATTAAGACAATGTTATATATTTATTATCATGTATTGTAAGGAATGATTAAAGGTTACGTACTTGGGAGCTAGACTTTGATAGTTATGAAAATTAAGTTTAATATTTTATTAGTATTAGTATTATTCCGCTCATAGAAATGGTATCGTGAAGCCTTTGAATTTGGATTTCAAGTACGGAGTTTGGGGCTTTAAGAAGAAGAAGATCAAACAGATGAATAGTTGATCAACATACATCCTAGAAACACACATGGAGCCAAAGAGGTATATCTCTAACCATTAGGCATGTTCTGGATCTAGGATATAGAAATGTCATAGTGTATTAAATTCCATATTATTATAAATGACATTAATGATTATCTGCTTTAGAAATACAGTTGCTCACTGTATATAAGATTTATTTATAACATGCATATGCACTTATTATTTTTGTCATAATCAAATAGGGGGAGATTGTCAGGAATAATCACATAAATGATATTCCTATTTACATATGATTTGATTATGATATATATATATATATATATATATATATATATATATGAATGAATATACAAGTATGCTTGCATTAAGAAAAGCTATAAAGTCCTTTGATAGATAATAGGAACATATATACAAGAACTTAGAATGAATTGATCAAATATGTTAGGTTGATCCTACATAAGAAAAACAGCTTTGTAAAGTCCTTAAAAAAGAAATGATGTACAAGGACTATAAATATAGAAAGATCAAGCTTGTTAGGTTGATCTTATAATGTAATAGATAGCCTTATCTGATCATCGAGCACCGTACCAGAAATCGTAGTCTTCCAGGAGAGTCAAGGAAAACTCGAGAGCTACCAAGGCAGAATCATAGTCTGTAAGATACTAGATCTCAAAGTTCGTAGACTACCAGGATAAATGAGGAAGGATTGTAACGTGTCAAGGAGAACTTCCTCAGAGCCGTAGTCTGCTGAGGAAGTCATGTTCAGAATCGTAGAGACAGCCTGCCTATGAGCTGACCAAGCATCTGCCAAAGCCAAGTCAAGAATCATAGACTACACTTAAAGTCGTAGAGTCTACTGATCGCATCAGAGGCAGAGATCGTAGTCGAGAAAGATCAGATGAAGACAACAAGCACAACGATAGAAATTGTAGAGTGTTAAGATCTGATCTCGGAGTTGTAGTGTCTGCACAGCCGAAGCTGAACCGTGGAGTGTAGAACTGAGACTTCAACAGATGTGCTCACAACGCCAAGGTAGAATCGTAGAGCAAACACGATTCTCAACATTTGAGCACTCCCAGAGTATCCAAAGGAACGAAGCCTCTAGTTGGTACTGCAAAGATACATCCCATCTAAAAGGAAACTGAAGAGCACTCAACGAATGGCATGTAAGCTAACAGAAGGTCTAAGCACCAACTCAATCAACATCCAGATTGAGTTGAGAAGCCATTCGAGATGAAGTCTTCCATAAGTTGATTGGAAGAAGACTCCAGTAACTGACTAAGAAAAGTTAGCAAGTGCAGTAGCTATCTAGTAAATAGAAGATGACGATCTTGATAGTAACCAGGATCATAGTGTTTTCCAAAACAAAGAAAGAACTGATGGAGTGTACACAAAGATACTGCTTAACTTCTAAAGAACAAGGCTAAAGTGATTAAGCATTGGGTCAGTCCATTGATGATAAGTGAACAGGAGATCACAAGGAGAAAGTGAGTTGGACACGCCACAAATCTGAAGTGTCTTGCTATTCAAAAGGGGCTAGAATAGAAAATCAAGCCATCAGTTTCAGAGAGCAGTCAAGGCAAACAGAAGTGATAAAGTACTGCACAAGAAAAGGAAGAGGTGTTCTACATTGGAGATCTAATGAACTCTCTTCAGGATCGTAGTATTGTCTCTACATGTCAACTAGACACTATGATCAGGTCAAAGAAGATGTGCATAAAAATTATAGAGTTCAAACAACTGAGGATTGAAGAATTGGCAAAAGTTCAACCCGAAGATTGATATTCGAACAAAGCTTATTGAGAGCATCAATGAAAAAGGACAACCTCTAATCGAGAAATCAGAAGGAGGTAATAAAGTCGACTACTTGCCCGAGATATAAAAGTGACATCTCTGATGGGGTAGGTGAAACAGTAGATTGCAGTGTCAGAAAGTCATGTCATGTCATGTCACATCTGCAGTCTATATCAAATAACTCGAGATTTGCGAAGCAATTCAAAAAACTTTTAATGGCTACTTTCCAACGGGAAGATTGTGAAGTAGTATAAATCAATAGAGCTTCAAAGATCAAGAGTTGTTATTGATTGCTAAGTTGCAGAATCGTTGAGTTGTTGGAATGCTATTGTTGACTCTACGAGTTCCACCAGAGATTAACATAACAAGTCTCAGTAACAGTGAGACTACATAGGTGGAAGTGAAGCAGCTTTGAAGAAGGACTTAAACAGACCAGAGCTTCACTCAACAAAGATGAGAATGCCACTAAAGATGGCAGCTAAGCTGAGAGCCGAGAAGGACAAGAAGATAGCGTTCAGAAAAGTGGCAGAGTACAAAAGAAGATCAAGAAAGCCACTCTACAGATCACCATGAACCAAAGGCTGAAAAAGAGCAGATGCAGAATCATGTCTGCAAAACATTCAAGAAGGGTTCAGGGATTGTTAAGTGCCAGATGAAGTCTACCAAAGGCTCAGAGACTTAGCAAATTCAGATGGTGATGGTGCACAGCTGACATCAGATGAAGATGAGCAGAAAAGAGTAAAGATCAGCTGCACTAAAGAAGATGTAGTCCAGACTCCAAGCAGAATGCCAAGAGGACTACTCCAAGCTGCTAAGTACATAGGATGTTCAAAGCCTAAAGACATCTTAGTAGCTCAGCATCACCAACAATAACTACAACAATAAGAAACCAAAGCTTGAGGGGTCCTTGTCTGGAGGGACTAAACAAAGTTCCAGACCTGCTGGGCTTGAAGAGTTCCTAGGGAACTAGAGGAGTTCCAAGGCTGCTGGCCTTGAAGAGTTCTTAGTGAACTATAGTTCCAAGGCTGCAGGCCTTGAAGGAATCTTAGTGATTCAGGGTGCTGCCCTTCCTTAGTGGAAATCCTGCTAGTTGAAAGCAAACGAATGGATTAGGAGCTTGAGTCTTTAAACCACTTAAAATCCCTTGTGTCATTTACTTTATGTCATTTACATTATGTACCTAACTACTATAACTGCTATGTATATATTAACTACTTACAACTTAACTAACTCTAAAAACAATGTATATATGATTATAAATATATCAATGAAGAGGATCTTTTACTTATTCCGCAGTGCTTGAAAAGATTCTTATGTTTGTCATATGCTAATTCATTAGCAATACAAAATAAAAAGGACAAGTATTTGATAAAAAAAATAGGATCTATTCAACCCCCCCCCTTCTAGATCTATTGTGTGCCTACTGGGAACTAACAGAGGTGTTATCGACAGTAGTTGTTTCCTCAGTGGTGGAGGAAGGAGGAAACCCAGAATCATCCATTGAAGCAAAAGAAGTATAAATGTGAAGTTTTGGGGATGGAGAAACCTGAATCAGAGAAGTTTGGTGAGATTGATTGCTCGTCGGAAATCGCCCTTGTAGAGAACTCTGGGAGGGAAAGATAAGAAAATCTGGAAAAAGTGATAGTGATGGTTGGATTGGGGGTTTTATAGTGAGGTTGCACAAATCCCAAGGGAGGCTATTTATGGCAGTTGGGGCATAATTCTAGGAAAATGAGTACCATTTCAAAAAATGAAGAAAAACCGGTTAGGTTCCCCAAATGCCTCATCATTTCCCTTCGTGTCTTTTCAAGTCTCTAACTATAAATACATTATAACAAGAGACTAGAGGTCAATGTTCGGGAGTAATTTACCGACCCTTTGGATGGGCTGAAGGCCCGGGGTGAGAAGGGGATGTTGAGCCTATTGGGCCGAAGCTATCAGGGATATTGGAGGTGTTCGGGTTCGGGCATCCGAGTCCTCTAGGCCGGAGTCCTATTCTAGTTGATGATGTTCAGGGTAGGGCATCCAAGTCCTTTGGGCCAGAGCCCAGACCAGTTTACATGGGTTCGGTTAGATTGGGCCCATACAGCAGGTTGGCCCTTGTATAGAGTTCGGAGGGATAAGGGGTTTAAATGGTTAAGGATTCTAGTCCTAACCAAATTTGGATAACTAACTCCAAAGGTATTATTTAGATCATATCCAATTTGTACCTTTTAAGGAGATTATGTTAGACCCAAACAGTGGTAACTACCATGTTTTGGAGTCCTAATCTGATTCAGAGATGGACTTTAGGTGATGAGAGTGTCTATAAATACAAGGGTGGACTTCAATTAGCAGGTAATATCCTTTTGAGCACTAAACACTAAAGCCTCCATTGTTAAACCTTGTACCAGCCTGTACTCATGCTCACACCGGAGCTATCACACGACGGCACAAGCCGTCAAGCTTCTTGTGTATCTTACTAAATTAAGAGCCGGAAAGATTGACACTGTATCCATCCACTTTGTAGTGCTAGCTAGTATATTTTGGCTAGCTTACCACTTGGTAGAGCACTAGTTGTTAAATATGGAACTTCACTAATAATAGTTGCCTAATGAACTGAAGCTTTTATAAAGTAATCTGTATATGATGATTAACAGTTACACGCTTGCACACACAGATGTACCATATTTTATTAAAATGTCAAAACTTAGCTTTTGGATGTAATAAATGGGAAAGAACATTTTGGTGGACATTCATATTATCTACAGAAGAGTCTGTATTTTATATGTAACGAGTAGGTTATATGCCAATTGGCATACAAAGCTTTTCTATATACAGAAAGATAGAGATTGTTTGAGTCATGTATTAGGAGGATAAGTATAAAATATTAAATAGTACTCCCTCTCTCCCATAATATATGACGTTTTAGAATTGTACATAAGAATTAAGGAAATTATTATATAATATTAAATACTATTAATTGTTTGTGTCTGAAAGCACAACGTAACAAAAAATTAGATTAAAATTCAAAAAATACTATTGATAGACACGTAATTCATGCATTTAATTATCCCTAATTTTGTCCATTTAATTATATTAGTTTATTAAATTAATAAGTTTTATTTTATTTTGTAGGATTTAATATTTTTTGCAATAAAGTCAAAATCTTGGTGATCAAGCGATATTTAATGCTTTTATTCATATAAGGAATATCCAAGAAGAATCCGACAAGGAGAAGGAAAGAGGTTGAACAATCTTAGTGTGGAAGTCAAATCCAACAAGAGAAAGGAAAGTCAATCTAGAAGATCTCTTTATCTAGAAAATCTCTTTAAGAAGTTGATTACCACTAGGAAATTAAAACCTACATGGAAAGGGAACAAAAGTGTCCAAGTTCAATGAATCTAAATTAGGGTTCAAAGTTATTTTCCCTATAAATAGGTCTCTTGTTTTAGAGAGAAAGGTATGAGGTATTGTATTACACTACAAGAAAAAGGTCTATCAGCGACCGCATATCGGTATTGATCAGATATGGTCGCAGATACTATCGTCGATCGCATTGGTCACCGACGATATCATCATATAAAATCTTGTCGCTGGGATGCACATCAGCGACCACTATTAGCGACCGATTTATCTGCGACCGAAATGATAAATTCGATCGCTAAGTTGAGTCAGCATGGTCCAGGGCCAAAGCTGACGTGGTCCATGTGGCAGCGATCAGCGATCGCAGGCGGTCGCTGATAACCTCAAATGTTTAGCCATTGCTAATAACTATCAAATGACCGGTCATCAGAAATGAAAAAAAAAATAAAACCAGATTTTCTTTGTTTTGAATTCTCAAAACTCAGATCTGCTTTTATACCTACTTTATCCCAGCACACATACACAACAAGATAAATAGCATACACAACAATATAAACATTCATCATCCACCGACACATACACCAAATTACTAGTATATAAACTATATAAAACTTTAAAAACCAATATGATTTGAATAAATATAAACAAATCAAAACTTGTTTAAGTAACATACAGACATCCAAAGAATGAATATACAAGTACAAGCTTTACTATAACTACAACACTGCTCTAAAGCAGGTACATCATGCATCATCGCCTCCTTGATCACCCTGTAATTAACAAAATAATAAAGCAAGTTACAAATATAGTAACTATGTTAATACTGTTATATATTACGACAATATATACAACAAATTGATTTTATACCTCGTCGTTATCCCCATCTTGTCCTGCTGCTGCTGCCACAACTGCTTCAAATTAACTCCTCAGACTTCAGAGCCCCAGAGATACTGCCCCAGTATCTTCGTAAGATCTCGATCTCGATATATAGCTCTCACACAATCGGTAGGAGTATGAGCAGGTTGGATGACTCGATGACCTGTGGAAGATTGGTAGAGAAGAGCATCCGAGCCATTTGAAGGATGGGCGTTGTCGTTGTCCTTGGCCTTTAATGTAGTTCTTCTTCACAACAGACGCCCTCTCCCATAACTCTTGATCAATAGGCCGACGTGGAGTGCCTTTAGGATAGCGCTTCATTCAATAAACGCTTATAAGTATCATGTCATCATGTTAACAATTAAATAGTTAAAATAAATTCATAAGCATTGATAAACAAGATCAAGTTGTTAAAACTTATTACCGCTTATCTGGATAGCATCAAAGCGGAACCATCACGGTGGCCACGCGTACACATCCAAACCCAATGGATATGTCGACCTTGAGATCGAGACTCTATACAAAAAATATCACAATATTACTAAGTAAAAATGTGATATATTTTCTACAATTCATGATTGTAAACATATTAAAACTTGTAAATACGTACCCTGGCAGTGATATGCTGCAACTATGAAATATTGTCGCCCTTGTATGTTCCTTTAGCCTTCTCGCCATCGGGTACACCCAAGGATCTGTTGGTGGCGGTAGTCTTTCGTCTTTTCACCCAGCTCTCAGCTTTCCATTGGGCACACATCTCCGCCCATATGGACTGGGTGCACCACCAGGGGCTATGCTCGTACATGTAATCCTCTCACTGGCCTGGATGGTCGATCTCGGCATTGTAAAGGGCTTTTTTTTGTTCTTTGTTCAAAATATCCTTGGTGCGAACGGCGCACTTCTGCCAGAATAATGTCTGAATCACTGAAGCATGCGCGTCCTCCCATCTATACCTTTTCTGCAAATAAAACAACAATAATAACATTACTAAATAATTATCCTTAGAATATTAAATTATCTATCATAATTAAAAAAAACATACTTGAAATTCAGCCCAAACAGCATCCTTATGGGCGATAGGTGTGCTCGCCCGCGTAATCACAGGTGTAGGCCAATTCTGTAAACATAGCTGTGATATGCACTTGACGATCTTATTATCTAAAAAATTACTATAATATACAACAATTTACATCAACGATAAGTAGATATATTAAAGCAATTTACATCTAAGAAATTCACTATAAAATACTTATATATAAATGATGCGGGACGTACGTGATATTCGGAGGAGGGCGAATCTGAATAAGAATCCGATCATCCGGATTAGTAGGGGCCTTGGGCACATGATTAGGCCCCCTACCCAAGCCGCGCTTTTTCTGCGCTACTTCAGAAGCCATCTGTATATTACAAATTTCACGATGTTATTATGAGTTATATTTGATTACATGTATATATAAATATATAAAATGACAATAAACATGACAGTGATATAAACATGTATATATATGAATATAAAATGACAATAAACAAAAGTTTCATTTAAATAGTTTATTACATAAACATGACACTGATATAAACATGTATATATATGAATATAAAATGAAAATAAACAAAAATTGCATTTAAATAGTTAAGTACCTCTATTGCACAAAAAGAATCCCAAAATATAAATTTTATACTAACTACAATCTAATACATTCATATCCATTTTATCAATTTTGAACATCAAGATTTCACAAAAATCGACTTTAGAAAGTCAAAATGGGACTCTTTAGAAAGTATAAAAGTATAGTTCAA
Organism: Panax ginseng; assembly: GCA_020205605.1. Classification (NCBI taxonomy): domain Eukaryota; kingdom Viridiplantae; phylum Streptophyta; class Magnoliopsida; order Apiales; family Araliaceae; genus Panax; species Panax ginseng. Next base: position 125,347,233 of record CM035130.1, on the reverse strand, counting down.
GTATGCCTTCGAATCCATGCCAAAAACAGATCTCAAAAGCTATGACATGTAAAGTGGTACCGAGGGAGTATAATAAAACAAGTAAAATTAGTCCTACATTCATTATAGTAACATACCCCCAAAATTTATACTTTGGTGTAATTGTGAATTACCATCATTTGTGAATCCTCCCCTCCCATCCAGAAAAATTATGAACTTTACTTCTTTTATTTTCTCTCTCCAAGATTCCAGTTTATGTTATAACTGCACCCTTAAGGAACATAACCTTCTAACTTCACATGGTATCCGCTAAATATTTTAAGCCAGAGTGATATCATCAATAACCTAAGGTAATAGAACTATAAACTTACAAAACTTTCACAAACAACTAGTGACAAAATCTGCCAGAAACAAACAAATATTAAAACCCTTACTTCAAAACCCCAAGTAAGCCTACAATTATATATCAAAGAATTAGGCAGCCAAACACTCCATCCTATCACTAATCACACGCGTTAACAACACACCCAAAAGCTCTAGTTATTTATGTATATCCACAATAAACCTAAAACATTAAAACATTTGTGGGCATGCAGAATAGCTCATTATTTTTTTTATTTAAATAATTCTCAATCCTTGGGATTCTATCATCGAAAACAACAAAAATTTCATGATTCAAGCAACTGAAAAATCGACTTTAGAAAGTATACAAGAAAAATCTAAGTGAAGTGCCACTAATCAAAACATGTAATGTAAAGTATCAGTGTTCCGTCAAAAAAAGACTTCTAACAACACAAAGATAAAACAATCCGTACAGATG